>JAWPHD010002800.1:0-240606 GCA_037043455.1 Cyrtodaria siliqua | reverse complement strand
AACTTTTTTATTTGTATTTTTTTGTTTTACATATTTTCTGTGTTGTTTTCGTCAATTCTTACACATAGCTTTTTACACATATATGTTGCCCATCCCCTCCACAACCCGCCTCTAACCCCCACCCTCCCCACTTGATATTCTCTAAAACAAAATAACTATTCCTGTGTTGTTTTAGTCAATTCTTACGCATAGCTTCTTACACATATATATATGTTGCCCCCTCCCCAACCCCCACCCCACCTCGAAACTCATGATTTTTATTTTACATATTTATGTGTTGCTTTTGTCAGTTCTTAAACATGTTGCCCCTCCCCACGCCACCCGCCTCCCGTCCCCCTCCCACCCTCCCCCACTCGAAACTGGAATATATATATATATATTTTTTTTACATATTTCTGTGTTGTTTTGGTCAATTCTTACACATAGATTCCTACACATAGCCCCCTTCCCACCACCCCCTGCCTCTTCCCCCGTCTGCCCGCCCCCCCCCCCTCCCCCCTACTCGGAACTAGATTTGTTTAGCTCTACTGACCGAGGGCCAGCAGAGCTTATGGAATGCCGAGTTGTCCCGTCGTCCGCGTTAACTTTTGTATCGTTAAGACGATAGGGCCGTCATTTTTCATCCGATCTTTACCAAACTTTAACAGGTTGTTAATATCAATGAAAGCTTGGATGAGTTCGAAAACCAGCCAGATCGGACAAATAACAGCGGAATTTCGGCCCTTGATTTAATTGCTACTTTGCTATATTTTGCCTCGTTAAGACGATAGTGCTTTCATTTTTCATCCTATCTTTACCACATTGTTAATATCAACGAAAGCTCTGAACAAGTTCGAAAACCAGCCAGATCGGACCAGTAACAGCTGAGTTATGGTCCTTGATTTAGTTAAAAATGCTATATTTCTATATTTTGCCTCGTTAAGACGATAGGGCCTTCGTTTTTCATCCTATCTTTACCAAACTTTACCACCTTGTTAATATCAATAAAAGCTCGGATAATTTCCGAAAACCATATCAAACTAGTAACAACGGAGTTATGACCCTTGATTTAGTTAAAAATGCTATATTTTCCCTCGTTAAGACGATAGGGGCTTTATTATTCATCCGATCTTTACCAATCTTTGTTAGATTGTTAATGTCATTGCAAGCTCGAACAAGTTTGAAATCCAGCCAGATCAGACCAGTAACAGCGGAGTTATGGCCCTTGATTTAGTTAAAAATTATATATTTTGCCTCGTTAAGACGATAAGGGCTTCATTGTTCATCCGATCTTTACCAACCTTTAGTCAGATTATTAATAAGAATAAAAGCTCGGACACATTTTGAAAATCAGCCATATCGGACAGTAACGACAGTGTTATGGCCCTTGATTTAGTTAAAAATGCTATATTTTGCCTCGTTAAGACGATAGGAGCTTCATTGTTCTTTCGATATTTACTAAACTTTATCAGATTGTTAATATCAATGAAAGCTTGTACAAGTTCGAAACCCATTTATATCGGACCTGTAACAGCGGAGTAATGGCCCTTGATTTAGTTCAAAATGATATATGTTGCCTCGTTAAGCCTTCAATTTTCATCCGATCTTTACCAAACTTTATCAGATTGTTAATGTCTATGAAAGCTTGGTCAAGTACGAAATCCAGCCAGATCGAACGCAGTAACAGCGGAGTTATGGCCCTTCATTTTTTAAAAATGCTACAATTTGCCTCGTCATAAGATATGGCATTCAGTTTTGCCATCTGATCTTTGCCAACTTTAGCAGATTTTATGACTTTCTTTTTTATATTATTATTATTTATTTATTTTATTCATTTATGTTTTAATCTTTTTTTTTTTTTTTTTTTTTAGCTCTATGTTGGACCAGTCGGACCAGTAACAGAGGAGTTATGGCACTTGATTTAGTTTAAACATGCTATATTTTGCCTCGGTAATACGGTAGGGCCTTCATTTTTCATCTGATCTTTACCAAATTTTACCATATTCTTTAGTTATGGCACTTGATTTAGTTAAAAAGCTGTTTATTGCCCGAAACTTTCAAACCTAAATGGCAATCACTCGCTTCATTGATGTTATAAGAGCCATGTTAGCCAGTAGAGCATCCACAGGCCCTCTTGGGCCACTTTTTTTTTTTTTTAAATATGTCTGTGTTGTTTTTGTCAATTCTTACACATAGCAATGTTGCCCCCTTCCCCTCCCCCTACATTGCACCCCACCCCCTCCCACCATCACACCCACTTGAAACTGGAATATTTTTGTTTTTATTTGTTAACATATTTTTGTGTTGTTTTGGTCAATTATTACATAGCTTCTTTCACATATATGTTGTCCTCCCCCCAACCCCCCCCCCCACCCCCCAACCCCCCCCCCCCCCCCCACCACCCTCAAGCCCCCCCACCCCATCCCACTCAAAACTAGATTTTTTTTATTTTTTTATTAATTTTGTTTACACATATTTCTGTTTTGTTTTGGTCAATTCTTACATAGCTTTCTTATATGTTGCCCTCACCACCACCCACCACCCACTCGAAACTGGAATATATATATATATATTTTTATTTTGTTTTACATATTTCTGTTTTGTTTTGGTCATTTCTTACACATAGCTTCTTACACATATATGTTGCCCCCTCCTAACCACCCCTGCCTCTCCCCACGCCCCGCCCCCACCACAGTCGGAACTAGATTTGTTTACATAGTTATGTGTTGCTTTTGTCAATTCTTACACATGTTGCCCCCCTCCCCCCCCCCTCACACGCCACCTCCCCTCCTCACCTCCCACCACCCCTCCTCTCTCGAAACTGGAATATGAGGTTTTTTAGATCACCTGAGCCGAAGGCTCAAGGTGATATATTGGGATCACTCTGCGTTCGTTGTCCGTCGTCCGTCATTCCGTCGTCGTTAACTTTTCTTCAAACGACTTCTCCTCAGAAACCGCTTGGCTAATTTTAACCAAACTTCACGTGATGATCCTTAGGTATATCCTTTTTAAATTTGTTAAAATTAGGTCAGCGCGACAGTCCAAGATGGCCGCCATTACCATATATAGTCGAAACCTTCTTCTCCAGAACCGCTAGACAGATTTCAACAGTTTTTCTTTTTAAAATGATCGCCCAATGCCCAGACTATCAAGTACGTGCAAATGAAGTCCCTGGGGTCAAAAAATGGCCATGCCCAAGGGTCCAACATTTGTATATTGAGATTTTGCATGTTTTCCATATAGTCATTTAGGAAAAAAACATTAAAAAATCTTCTTCTCTGAATCCACAAGGCACAGAGCTCTCAAGTATATACATGTAGCATCAGCTTATGGTCCTCTACTAAGTTTGTTCAAATGGTAACCCTGGGGTCAAATTTGTCCCCGCCCCAGGGGTCACAGTTTAACATAGACTTATATAGGAAAAAAAATCAAAAAATCTTCTCGGAAACTACAGGAGCCAGATTTTTTATATTTTGCATTTATCTATAAGCTTATGGTCCTTTACCAAGTTTGTTCAAATGGTGACCCGCTGGAGTCACATTTGGGCCCGCCCCGGGGGTCATAGTTTTACATAGGCTTGTATAGGGAAAAACTGAAAAACTTCTTCTTCTCTCTGGAATTGCAAGAGGCAGAGGTTTAATATTTTTGCATTTGCTATAAGCTTATGGTCCTCTACCACGTTTGTTCAAATTTCGACCATACTGTAAAATTTGGCCCCGTCCCTGGGGGTTACAGTTTTAAATTGACTTATATAGGAAAAAATTAAAAAAAATATTTTCTCTGAAAACTACAAGAGCCAGAGGTTTAATATTTTGCAGTTTACTATATAAGATAATGATTCTTTAACAAGTTTTGTTCAAATGGCGACCCTGGAGTCACATTTGGCACCGCCCCGGGGGTTTAATATTTTGCATTTACTACGAGCTTATGGTCCTTTACCAAGTTTATTAAAATGGTGACCCTGGGGTCACATTTGGCTCTGACCCAGGGGTCACATGTTTAACATAGACTTGAATAGGTAAAAACTTAAAAAAATCTTCTCTGAAACCACAAGGCACACATCATCCATATATTACATGTAGTGTTTGTATTTGATCTTTACCAAACATTGTCAGTCTTTATATTAATGTTGTTAAACAACAGAGGCCACATTACTTGAACAATCTTAACCAAACTTGCACAGATTGTATATGACTATAAGATCGATGATGGGCCATTACTCAGGTGATCGATATTAGGGCCATCTTAGCCCTCTTGTTTTTTATGGCCCCGGGGGCATCTAGTAATCGCACCGTCCGTCCGGATTCTGTCTGTCTGTCATTCCGAAGTTCGTGTCCGGACCGTAACTTCACAACCCCTGCAGGGAGTTTTTAAATAACCTGGCACAAGTGATCACCATAAAAAGACTCTGTGTCGCGCGGCAAAACCCAAGTCCGTACCTCAAAGGTCAAGGTCACACTTGAAGTTCATAGGGTCAAAAACAGGTACGCAATTTTGTGTCCGGACCGTAACGTCACAACACATGCAGGGATTTTTTAAAATAACTTGGCACAAGTGATCACCATAACGACGACTATGTGTTCACGCGCAAAACCCAGGTCCGTACCTCAAAGGTCAAGGTCACACTTGAAGTTCATATGTAAAAAACAGGTACGCAGTTTCGTGTCCGGACCGTAACGTAACAACCCCTACAGGGATTTTTAAATAACTTGACACAAGTGATCACCCATAACAAGACGATGTGTCAACGCGTAAAAATCCAGGTCTTCAGGGACTCAAGGTCAAACTTGAAGGTCAAAAGTCAAATTGTGTCCGGTCAATAACTCTGGCATTCATGGACGGATTTTCAAATTAACGTGGCACAAGTGCTCACCACAAACAAGATAATGTGTCGCGCACAAAATCCAGGTATGTGGCACCAAGGTCAAGGTCACATTTAGAGGTCAAAGGTGAAATCCGGTCAATAACGTTTGCATGCCTGGACGGATTTTCATATAAATAGGCACAAATGCTCACACAGACCAAATGAGGTGTCGTGCACAAATCCAAGTCAATGGCTCCAAGGTCAAGGTCATACTTAGAGGTCAAAGGACACTTCCTCGGGGGCATTTAATCACTTACAGTGATATTTTTTGTTTTTTTTTACATGTATGTTGTCCTCTCCCCCACCCCCCTCCACTCCAAACTCGATTTTTTTTTTTTTTTACATATTTCTGTTTTGTTTTGTTCTTTTCTTACATAGCTTCTTACAGATATATGTGCCCTCACCCCACCCTCACCCCACCTCACCTGGAATATATTTTTTACATATTTCTGTGTTGTTTTGGTCAATTTTTACACATAGCTTCTTACACATATGTTGCCCCATCCCTACCACTCCCTGCCTCTCCCCACGCCCAGCCCCCACCCCACTCGGAACTAGATTTTTTTTACATATTTTATGTCAATTCTTACACCATGTTGCCCCCTCTCCCCTCACCCGCCTCCCCTCCCACCCACTCTCGAAACTGGATATTATTTATTTTTTTAATATTTCTGTGTTGTTCTGGTCAGTTCTTACACCATAGCTTCTTACTCATGTATGTTGCCGCCCTCACCCCACCCCACCCCCGCCCGTCCTTTCCACCCACCCCACTCGAAACTCAATTTTTTTTATTTATTTTTTTTACATATTTCTCTGTTGTTTTGGTCAATTGTAATGCATATATATTCTATGTTGCCCCACCCCACCCCATGAAAAACTCAATTTTTTTTTAACATATATCTGTGTTGTTTTGGTAAATTCTTACACATATACTATGTTTAATGTTGGATGCGCAACCATCCCTCCCTCCCCATTGGAAAATGGACTCCCCTCACATGGAGGACAGGGTGAGGGGAATTGTTTTCATTTTATCTTCCATTATTTGGATATTAATATTTTAACTTGAACGCAATCATTTGCATATAAAACAATTAGATTAAATTCAGATACACAAATGAAATATCAATAAAAAAAATGAAATGAGGCCACAATAAAAATTGCCAGGTATCAGCTCCCTCCCTGAGTTGCCTTTCGACCACAAATTTCTTTCAAACGACAGCAATTTTGGATTAAAACAGATAAAAATAATAAAAGTTCACATAATTTTATATCGGCCCGAGTTTCTATACAAGCCCCATTCCCCAATCCCAACTTTAGCCTTGTTTTCTGATGGTATATACTAGCTATATAATTTATTATTCTCTGAAAAAGCTGCGCTGTTCTCCGACAGCTCTTGTCTGCCTTGTGCACACTGGCACCTTAATTTATTATTTGATCATCTTTACCAAACTTTCACAAATTGTTAACAGCAATGAAGTCTTGGACGCGTTTGAAAACCAGCCAGATCTGACTATTTATGACGGAGTTGTGGCCTTTGAAATATGCTATAATTTGGCCTCGTTAACACGACAGAACCTTCATTTTGAATCGGATTTTTTACAAACTTTACCAGATTGTTAATATCAATGACAACTCAGACAAATTTAAAACCTGCTAAATATTATTAGTAACACCGCAGGGTTTGACATTAACATTTTTTGGCCAAGTAACTTTAAAAATTGATTTGTCCCCAGCCAGATTTACTTGTCCTCACACTTCATGTAAAAGTGATTAAAAAACAAGATCATTATCATTTTTAGCTCTACTGGTCAAAGGCCAGGAGGGCTTATGCGATCATTTGTCGTCCGTCGTCCGTCTGTCTGTCTGTCTGTCAGTCTGTCTGTTAGCAATTTTATAAAATCGACATCTCCTCTGAAACCGCTTGAAGGATTTTAATGAAACTTCATCACAATGTTACTTGGGAGGCCCCCTCTGAGATTTGTGTTTTTCGCGGCCGCCAGTCATCCAAGATGGCCGCCATGGTTAAAACTAGGTCAAAATTAAGGAAATTTCAAACGACATCTCCTCCGAAACCACTTATTCTATTTTACTGAAATATCATATACATGTTCCTTGGGTAGACCTCTATCAAGTTTGAGTTTTTCGTTATCGTTAAATAATAAAAATGGCATCCACGGCGACCCAAAGTTTACATGGTGTTATATAGGAAAAGGTTAAAAATTACATCTTCTCTGAAACCGCCTGAAAGATTTTGATGAAACTTAAGCATAATGATATTTGGGATAGTTCCTTTCAGATTTGTGTTTTTCACGGCCGCCAGTCATCCAAGATGGCCGCCTTGTCTAAAACTAGGTTAAATTTAAGGAAATTTCAAACGACATCTCCGACGAAACCACTGATTCCATTCTTGTGAAATATCATATACATGGTCCTTGGGTTGGCCTCTATCAAGTTTGTGTTTTTCGTTATCGTCGAATAATCAAAAGGGCCACCACGGCGACCCAAAGTTTACATAGAGTTATATAGGAAAAGGCTGAAAATGAAATTTTCTCTGAAACCGCTTGAAGGATTTTGATGAAACTTAATCACCATGATATTTGGGATAGTCCCTCTCAGATTTTTGTTTTTCGCGGCCGCAAGTCATCCAAGATGGCCGCCATGTCAAAAACTAGGTCAAATTTAAGGAAATTTCAAACAACATGTCCTCCGAAAACACTTATTCCATTCTTGCGAAATATCATAAACGTGTTCCTTGGGTTGGCCTTTATCAAGTTTATATTTTTCGTTATTGTCGAATAATCAAAATGGCCACCACGTCAACCCAAAGTTTACATAGAGTTATATAGGAAAAGGCTAAAAATGACATGTTTAAAATCAATCCATTTCCGATTTTTGTTACAGTTTACGCGGTACTTTGCTGGGGCAAATAAACCAAACACATCGAATCGACGTTTGTATCTTTGGAAATACCTACGAGCAGTATTTCCGATGATGTACGGAAAAGAGCGAGTTCAGTCGGTTTTTCTCGTAATTACACGAAAGTCACGCCTCAACCAATGAAAACAAGAGAGTTTGTATTCATCATTTATAAGGTGCTCGACGATGTCTTGACACATTGTTTCACTCGCGATTTTTCATTTTTAAAGATGTAAAAATTAATTGTTTGATATGAAATTTATTTGTCCGTCGGACAGGTCACCTGGGACAATTAACTTGTTCCCAATAGAATCTGCATGGCATCGGACAAGCGGACAACCATTAATGTCAAACCCTGCAATGGAGTTCCGGTCATTGATTTAGTTAAAAATGCTGTATTTTGCCTCATTAAGACGATAGGCCCTTCATTTGGCCGAATTTCAACGAAACGTTGCAAGGATGATCAGTATCAAGCCTAGTTGTGCATATCATCGCTGTGTTACAGTTGAATGATTTTTGGCAGAGTTATGGCCCTTTAAAGGTTTTAATACACTAACTTTGTACATACTAGTTCTCCTGAACCACTGGCTGGGTTTCAACGAAACTTGGCAGGATCGATCAGTACCAAGCCTAGTTGTGCAAGTTGTTGCCATATTCTGGTTTAATGATTTTTGACAGAGTTATGGACCCTGGTACACAAACGTTATCCAGACTAGTTTTCCCGAACCTCTGGTTGTATTTTAGTGAAACTTGGTAGGAATGATCAGTAGCATGCCTAGTTGGACATATCGTTGCCGGTTTCCGGTTAAATGATATTTGGTGGAGTTGTGGCTCTTTAAAACGTTTAATACACAAACTTTGTCCGGACTAGTTCTCCTCTACTACAATTCGGCTTTCAACAAAACTTGGTTGCATATATCATTTTTTTGTTCCGGTTGAACCCTTTTTAATGGAGTTATTGCCCTTTAAAGGTTTTATTTTTATACGTAAGCTTTGTCCTGACTACTTCTCCTGATCAGCTGCCTGGATTGCCATGAAACTTGGTAGGGATGACCATAACCAAGCCTATCGTCATGTTCCAGTTTAATTATTTTTGGCGGGTTTATGGCCCTTTCTCTGTTTACTAAGAAGCTATAAAATTGAAAGTCGCTTTAACCGCAATACAGAGGTAGACAGTGTTATTAGTGACTGTCATGGAATTTATTACTAATCAAGAAAATAATAATTATTATACCCCATTACTATCCATGAAGTGCATAAGTATTTAGAATATAATGACTTATAAAGGCAGGAGTAAATTTACTTGCTCATATCAAACGTGCAATAATACTGTTCATTTATTTATACAGGTATAATTAAAACTAAGTATGGCCACTGGGGGCACACCATCATCGGACAGCTTTCTGTCGGAGGAGGGTTTAAACTATATTCGGTTATTCCTCCTATCGAAGACTGGGACAAGTGCAGTGCGTATATGTTTTGACAGACTATACTACCTGCACAGCTTGCTAACCATTTACAGACACACAAGAAAAAACTTCATGGCCTACCAAAATCAGTACTGCGCCAATACCAGCTGGACCAGTTATTCCCGAAAGGTTAGTTGTTTTTGTCGACTGTTGTTTTTTCTGGCTAATATACCCCAGCCACTAATGTTATTTGTATACGGAGCAGAATGGAGACCAATTACTCTTCAGAGCAGCGGAGAGATCTAAAATTCATATATTACCCATTAAATTGGAAAAGAGTTTGGGGATTTTTATTTTATTATATGAGAACCAATATAAACTGTCACTGTCATCATTGTCGCGCCCACGAGAGTGGGTAGCGAGACATAGCAGTCACTTTTCCGGCGGCGGCGGCCACACTTTAAAACAACTTTTACTCAACAACACCTGCTCGAATTTTTCTGAAACTTTGTCAATTTGCTTTGTTGGGTCAAGGGACATCACTAAATACCAAGGTCAAGGTAATATTTTGCGTTATTTTCCCAAAACGTAACTTTGGTTAGATAACTTAACCTCAGTTTACTGAATGTGATTGCCTCATTTTCTTTGTTTGATACATGGTCATATGTATTGTTGGCATTGGTGCACATCACTGAACGACACAAATTTCCAAGTGAACGTCATATTTTGCTTATTTCCCCCAAACTTAACCTGGGTTAGGTAACTTAACCTCAGTTAACTTTATGCACACTATGTCTTTGATAGTTGGTCATATGTATTGTTGGCATTGGTGGATACTGTTGAACGACAAAATATACCAAGGTCAAGGTCATATATTGCGTTTTTTCCCCAAAACTACACCCTGGTTTAACTGCTTAACGTCAGTAACTTTCGATGTTCCTAATTCTAAAATATGCAAGTTAAAATTATTTTGACATCATGTTTTACTAGCATTACAACTACAAAAGCGTTTGCAAAAGAAATTTTCGAAATATTAAATGTTAACGCTGAATTTCACCTAATTTAATTTCAAACAATATTCAATTTAAAGGGAGGTAATTTAAGATTATCCATATTTGATTTTTTATAGACGGAAAATCTGCGATAAATGGGTAATTGTTTTTATGTTTTTTTCTATTATTTCATACCAATTTTAAGAATTTTATATCTTTAAGCGTTCTTTGACACATGTTATGTTTTTTATCAGTACATTTTATTTTCATATAAAGGGAGGGTAACTAAAGGGAGGGTAACTCTCAAAAGATGTAACAATTTAAACAAAAAATAAATGTTTTACAAACCATGGGTCAAAACAAAATACTTATCATATATCTATTCTAAAATATATTTAAAATAAGAAAATAAGTCAAGATACAAAAGTTGATACTTAAAAATTTTGTTCAGTGTACATTGAATTTCTCAACAGTGAAACCCATCAGTGTGTGACTATTCATGTTCAGGTGAGAATCATTTGTAAACATATTTTTTTCTTGTTTTTAGCTCTACTGATCAAAGATCAGCAGAGCTTATGCCGTGGTGCGGCGTCCGTCGTCCATATGTTTTTATTGTGGCGACTGCTCCTCTGAAAATAAATGATGGATTTTCATGAAACTTCAAAGGATTGTTGCTCATGATGTCTTGTTGATCCTATCAAAAATTCAGGTGGGCCAGAAGTTGAAGATGGCTGCCACTGCTAAAAATAGATTTTAAAAATTTGATTTTGTGGCGACTACTTCTGAAAAACCATGAGAGATATTGATTTGGAACCTTTACCAAAATGACTGGCACGACATATAGTTGGTCCTAACCAAAGTTCATTTTGATTGCATGTCAAACATGGCCACCAGCGGTCATCTTTGTTTACATAGAGTTATATAGGGAAATATTGTGTCAGCTACTCCTCTGAAACTACTTGATGGAAGTATATGAAGCTTGACAGGAATGTTGCTGTTGATGTCTAGTTGAACCTAGCAAAAATTCAGTTCGGCCGGAAATTTAAGATGGCCGCCACGGCTAAAAATGCGATTTTGTGGCGACTACTTCTCAAACACCATTAGTGATATTGATTTGGAACTTTACCAAAATGACTGGCATGACAAGTAGTTGGTCCTAACCAAAGTTCATTTTGATTGGATGTCAAACATGGCAGCCAGTGGCCATCTGTGTTTACATAGAGTTATATAGGAACAACTTGTGGCGACTACTCCTCTGAAACTACTAGACGGATTTTCATCAATCTTCACGGAAATGTTGCTCTTGATATCTAGTTGATGCTAGCCAAAATATAGGTTGGCCGAAAATTCAAGATGGCCGCCACAGCTAAAAATAGATTTTTAAAAAACAAGTTTGTAGCGACTACTTCTTGAAAACTATAAATGATATAATTTTTGGGACTTTTTCTAAAATTTTCAGCATGACATGATGTTGATTCTTGTCAAATATTATTTTGATTCAACATTAAACATGGCCGCCAGTCGCCATCTTTGTTTACATAGAGTTATATAATAAAAAAAGTAGCGACTACTCCTGAAACTACTTGAACGATTTTCATGAGACTTCACAGGAATGTTGCTCCTGATGTCTTATTGATCCTAGCAAAATTTCAGTCAGGCTGGAAATTCAAGATGGCCTAAAAATAAATTTAAATAAACAACAAATTTGTAGTGATTACTGCCTGAAAACTCTAAGTGATATTGATATGGGACTTTTCCAAAAACAATCAGCATGACAAGAGTTGGGTCATTTTTGAAACTCATTTTGATTCAACGTTAAACATGGCTGCCAGCGGCCATCTTTGTTTACATAGAGTTACATAGTAAAAGCTTGTAGCTTGTAGCGACTACTCCTATGAAACTACTTGGATTTTCATGAAACTTCAAAGGAATGTTTTTCTTGATATCTAGATGGTCCTAGCAAAAAATCAGTTTGGCCGGGAATTCAAGATGGCCGCCACAGCTAAAAATAGAATTTTAAAAGATAAGTTTGTAGCGACTACTTCTTGAAAACTATAAGTGATATTGATATTGGGCTTCTTCTGAAATGATCAGCATGACATGAGTTTGTTTCTTAACGAAAATCATTTTGATTCGACATTGAACATGGCTGCCAGCGGCCATCTTTGTTAACATGGAGTTATACAGTAAAAACTTGTAGCGATTCCTTCGCTGAAACTACTTGCCGGATTTACATGAAATTTCACAAGAATTTTGCTCTTGATGTCTAGTTGATCCTAGCAAAATTTTAGGTCCGCCGGAAAGTCAAGATGGCCGACAGGCTAAAAATATATTTTTCAAAAACGTGCTTGTAGCGACCACTTCTTGAAAACTAAAAGTTTTATTGATATGGGACGTTTTATAAAATGATCAGCATGACATGGTGTTGGTCCTTGTCGAAAGTCATTTTGATTCAACATTAAACATGGCTGCCAGCGGCCATAAACATGGCTGCCAGTGGCCATCTTTGTTTACATAGAATAACATATTAAAAACTTGTAGCTACTCCTCTGAAACTACTTGACGGATTTTCACGAAACTTCACAGGAATGTTGCTCTTGATGTCTAGTTGGTCCTAGAACAAATGCAGGTCTGTCGAAAATTCAAGATGGCCACCACTGCTGAAAAATAGATTTTTAAAAAACAAGTTTGTAGCGACTACTTCTTGAAATCTGTAAGTGATATTGATATGGGACTTTTTATAAAATGATCAACATGGCATTTTTGGTCCGTGTCGAAAATCATTTTGATTCGACAATAAACATGGCTGCAGCGGCCATCTTTGCTTACATATATCTTTTTATATTTCTTTTTTGTAGCTCTACTGGCAGGTTCTGTCAAGTAGTTTCAGAGTAGTCGTTAGCAAAAACTTGTAGCGACTACTCCTCTGAAAGTAATTGACGGATTTCCTTGAAACTTCACAGGAATGTTGCTCTTGGTGTCTAGTTGATCAGGTGGGCCAGCAATTTAAGATGGCCACCACGGCTAAAAACAGATTTTTAAAAAACGAATATGTAGCGACTACTTCTTGAAAACTATAAGTGATATTGATATGGGACTTTTTCTAAAATGATCAACATTACATGATGTTGGTCCTTGATGAAAATTATTTTGATTCGATAAACATGGTTGCAGCAATCATCTTTGTTTACATAGAGGTATATATAAAAACTTGTAACGACTACTCTGAAACTACTTGACAGAACCTGCCAGTAGAGCTACAAAAAAGAAATATAAAAAGATCGGACAGGGAAAGTAGCATTCAAGGAGGACAGTCAACCAACAAACACAGAAACAAACACGCGAACAGACAAACAAGACGGCAAAAGCTATAAAAAATGCAAACGACAACACAAACACAAAAAGGGTTGACAATAAGGCTACCGCCTTGGAACGGTCAGTGGCAAAGTAGGCCACTGGGGGTTTAAAGTTCATTGACCTCTTGTTATATCTACTTCTCAAGAAACGGTGAACAGATTTTAACAGTTATATAATTTTTTACTATAACTTTCGTTCAAATGAAGACCAAGGTCTCAAAAATGGCCACGCCCCGATGGCCCAAAGTTTTTTATACAGAGTTTGCATGTTTAACGTAGACTTGTATAGGACACATTTTAAAAAAAAAATCAAACCACAGGGCATCAGCCTATGGTTCTCTACCAACTTTGTTCAAATGGTGACCCTGGGGTCAGATATGGTGCCCCCCGCCCTGGGGGGGCACGATTTTACATAGATTTATAGAGGGAAAAACTTATTCTCTGAAAATGAAAGAGCCAGAAGTTTAGTAATGTGCTTTTACTATAAGCATATGGCCCTCTACCAGGTTTGTACACATGGTGACCCTGGGGTCAAATATGGCCCCGCTCCTGGACCAGTAATGTCATGTTTTGCATAGACTTATATTAGAAAAATTTAAAAAAAACGACTTCTCTGAAATTACAAGACAAGAGGTGTATATAATTTTTTCCCATAAGCGTATGGTACTTTATAAAGTTTGTTCTATTGGTGACCCTGGGATCAAATCTAGTCCAAGCCACAGGGGCAAAATGTTTTACATAAACTTAATTGAGGAAAATTAAAAAAAACTTCTGCTATGAAACCACAGATATCGTATATGACTCAAACTACTTGAGTGACTGCAATAAAATTTCACAAAATCATAGAGGACAATGAGAGGAAGAGCAGAGCGCAAAAGCGTAAGTTTGTCTACATTTAAATTAGAGTTTGTAATGGTATACTTTCAATTGATATCCTCTCAATAACTCAAAAACTTCTAGATGGGCTGCAATGAAATTTCAGACAATAATGGAGGGCAATGAGACTAAGTGCAGAGCGTAAGAATCATAACCTTGTCTTCATCAAAATTAGAGTTATTGCCTATTGTAATGTTATACTTACCTGCTTACCGTCCGTCCCATTCCGTGTCGGCTCTATAACACAAAAACTACTAGGGGGACTTCAGTGAAATTTCAAGCAATGATGGAAGGTAATGATAGAAAGTACTGAGTGTAAGAACCATAACTCTGTCCTCGTTTAAACAGAGTTTTTGTCTTTTGTAATTTTATACTTATAATTCATGTCCGCTCAATAACTCAAAAACGACTAGATGGACTACAAGGAGATTTCACACAATGATGGAGGGCAATGGATGAAGTGCAGAGAGCAAGAACCATAACTCTGCCTTCTTTTAATTTAGAGTTATTGCCCTTTGTAATTTTATATTTATAATTCGTGTCTGTTCTATAACTTAACAACTACTAGAGGGACTGCTATGTAAATTCTCACATTAATATAGAGTGCAGATCCAAAGCTCTGTCTTCATTTAAATTAGAGTTATTGCCCTTTGTATTTTTATACTTATAATTATTGTCTGGAGTATAACTTCGAAAGTACTTAAGGGACTACATTGAAACTTCAAACAATGATAGAGTGTAATAAGCGAAAGTGCAGAGTGTAAGAAACGTAACTCTGTCTTCATTCAAACTAGAGTTATTCAACTTATTGCCATTTGTTATTTCATACTTATAATTCTTGTCCGGAGGAAAAATTCGACAGTACTTAAGGACCTGCATTAAACCTTCACACACTTATAGAGGGCAATAAGAGGAAATGCAGAGTACAAGAACCGTAACTCTGTCTTCATACAAATTAGAGTTATTGCCATTTGTAGCTGAATACTTATAATTATTTTCCTAAGCATTACTTCATAACTAATTATGGAACGTCATTGTAACTGAAACACACTGATAGAGGGTAAAAAGTGGAAGTGCAGAGTGCAGTACCGAAACTCGTATCTTCATTCAAATTAGAGTTATTGCCTTTGTAATTTTATGCTTAGAATTCTTGTCTGGAAAATAACTTCAAAACTGCTTGCGTCAGTGCAATGAAATTCACATAAATGATAGAGGGCAATAAGATGAAATGCAGAGCGCAAAAACATTAACTCTGTCTTCAATTAAATTAGAGTTATTTCAATTGTAGTTTCAAACTTATAATTATTGTCCGGAGCATAACTTTAAAACTATGAATGAGATTGCAGTGAAATTAACATTGTGCTAGAGGGCAATATGAGTAAGTGCAGAAGGTAAGAACCATAACTCTATCTTAATTTAAATAAGAGTTATTGCTCTTGAGAATTGCATATTTCTGGTGCATAACTCAAAACTTACTAATGGGACTGCATTGAAAATTCAGGCAATAGTAGATGGCAATGCGATTAATTGTAGAACACAAGAACCATAACTCCATCTTCATTTACATAAGAGTTATAGCCTTGACAATTTTATACTTATAATTCTTGTCCAGAGTAAGACTCAAAAACTGCTAATGGGACTGCCATGAAATATCACACAATAATAAAGGGCAAGTTGAGGGTGTGCATAAAAACATTAGCTTTAGTTTCATTTAAATTATATTACCCTCTGTAATACAAAGCACATATTTAGGGGAGCATACATCAGTTCTAACAATGTTCTTGTTAGTGTCATACAATATGTGTCATATTAAAATCATATAAAATTCATTTTATTCTTTTATATGTGGCAAAATTGGTAGTGTACATAGGTGGTGTATGCACACCCTGCACCAACACCAATGTCTAAAATATCAAATTCAATGCCACACATAGCGAAAAATACTGTGGCGGGGGATATGGCTGTCTCTCAGACTGCTTCTTGTATTATAACAGCTTCTGGAGTTCTAGTAACTAGCACATCTAATTAAATTGTCTTTCAGTATAACAGCTCCTGGAGTTTTGGTAACTAGCACACCTAATTATATTGTCTTATATTGTAACAGTTCATGGAGTTGTGGTAACCTAATTATATTGTCTTATGTTATAACAGCTCCTGGAGTTGTGGTATCTAGCACACATTTTGATGTGACCTTGATGGTGTGCCTCCTCAGGAATACAGTACTACCAGCGCCATCTAGTGGTTGGGACACGCTGCCGTCACGTTCCGAAACTACAGACGAAGCCAATCTGGCTCGTCTTAAATACTACCGAAACTTGTTGGCACACAGTTCCACTCAGACGTTGTCAACACCTGATTTCAATTTGCATCAACAGGATATTATTGATGTAAGTAGGACCATTGAGCAGCTTCCTTTTAACCCCCAGAAATGAGGAATATAATACTCGCTTAAACATAACTTTAAACATACTGATGGTAATTTCATGAAACTTTACACACATGTTAATCACAATAACAGTGTGGGTCGCTCGAAAAATCAGGTCCGTTCCTGTATATATAAGTGATATCTGTTTAGCTTTTAAAAACATGACCGCTTAAAAACATAAAGTATCGGTTAACGTAAATGGAATTTCCATTCTTTAGTTTCTAACAAGTTAATTTAGGGAATATTCTATACCATACATGACAGATTCAGTTAAGGTCTATGATGTACGCTAAATGACATATTATTTTAGGGTATACGATAAGGTAGCGGCGTGGTGTAATGGTTAGCACTGTGCTTTAATAACCCAGAAATCGCGCGTTCAATCTCAGTCAAGACCGAATTTGGGTTAATTATCAAAATAATTTAGAAGTATTTCCTACCTTACCAATCCGACGGATAGGATTTTAAATCAGTCAACTCGATAAAATGTCCCGTGCAATACACTGACGATATAAACACGGTTAAATGCAAGGGTCTGGTATAAGCTACATGAAAGATTCATTTAGGGTCTATAGTATATCCTACTTTGGTATATCCTACATGTCAGAATTATTTAGGGGCTATGCCATATCTTGCATAACAGATACATTTAGGAATATGACATATCCTACGTATGACAAATTCATTTAGGGTCTAGGACATATCCTACATGACAGGTTCATTTAGGGTCTATGTTATATCCTTCATGACAAATTCATTTAGGGTCTGTGGTATATCCTATATGACAGATGCATTGAGGGTCTAAGGCATGTCATACATGATCGATTCATTTAGGGTCTATGGTATATCATACATGACAGATGCATTGAGGGTCTAGGGCATGTCATACATGATCGATTAATTTAGGGTCGATGGTATATCATACATGACATATGCATTGAGGGTCTAGGGCATGTCATACATGACAGATTTATTTAGGGTATGTGGTATATCCTACATGACAGATGCATTGAGGGTCTAGGGCATGCCATACATGATCGATTCATTTAGGGTCTATGGTATGTCATACATGATCGATTCATTTAGGGTCTATAGTATATCATACATGATCGATTCATTTAGGGTCGATGGTATATCATACATGATCGATTCATTTAGGGTCTATGGTATATCATACATGACAGATTTATTTAGGGTCTATGTTATATCATACATGACAGATTCATTTAGGGTATATGGTATATCCTATATGATCGATTCATTTAGGGTCTATGGTATATCATACATGACAGATTCATTTAGGGTCTATGGTATAACATACATGACAGATTCATTTAGGGTCTATGGTATATCCTATATGATCGATTCATTTAGGGTCTATGGTATATCCTATATGACAGATTCATTTAGGGTCTATGTTATATCATACATGACATATTCATTTAGGGTCTATGGTATATCCTATATGATAGATTCATTTAGGGTCTATGGTATATCCTACATGATAGATTCATTTAGTGTCTATGTTACATCCTACATGACATAATCATTTAGGGTCTATGTTATACCCTACATGACATATTCATTTAGGGTCTATGGTATATCCAATATGATAGATTCATTTAGGGTCTATAGTTTATCCAACATGACAGGTTCATTTAGGGTCTTTTGACAAATGATACATCACAGACTCATTTAGGGTCTACGGTATATCCTACATAACAGGCTCATTTAGGCTCAATGAGATATCATTCATGACATGTTCATTTAGGGATGGCATATCTGCATTATAGATTCATTTAGTGTCTTTGTTATATCCTATATGGCGGGGTCTGTGACATATGACATATTTATTTAGGGTTTATGGAATATCATACATGACAGATTCATTTAGGGTCTATGGCATATTATACATGACATCATATTCATTTAGGGTCTATGGTATATCTTACATCACATGTTGATTTAGGGTCTATGACATATCATACATGACAGATTTATTTAGGGTCTATGGTATATCATACATGACACATTCTTTTAGGTTCTATTGTCATATCATACATGACAGATTCATAACCTGTTCTCGCAATATACAGATTTCGCCGGTGTGTAATAGATAGCGAGTAGCTTCAAAACAATAAATGCATCCATAATTTGAAAAAAAGTCTGTATTCCGTATGTGTCTGAACTTATACGGGTATCAACTCTGTTTCTGTAGTTATACAGGTATCAGCTCCGTACGCGTCTGTAGTTATACAAGTATCAGCTGTATGTGTCTGTAGTTATACAAGTATCAGCTGTATGTGTCCGTAGTTATACACGTATCAACTCTGTATGTGTCTGTAGTTATACAGGAATAAGCTCTGTACGAGTCTGTAGTTATACAGGTATCAGCTGTATATGCCTGTAGTTATACAGGGGTCATTTCTGTATGTGTCTGTAGTTATACAGGTATCAGCTCTGTATGTGTCAGTAGTTATACAGCTGTCAGCTGTATGTGTATGTAGTTATACAGGTATCATGTTATATCATACATGACAGATTCATTTAGGGTCTATGGTATATCCTATATGATCGATTCATTTAGGGTCTATGGTATATCATACATGACAGATTCATTTAGGGTCTATGGTATAACATACATGACAGATTCATTTAGGGTCTATGGTATATCCTATATGATCGATTCATTTAGGGTCTATGTTATATCATACATGACATATTCATTTAGGGTCTATGGTATATCCTATATGATAGATTCATTTAGGGTCTATGGTATATCCTATATGATAGATTCATTTAGGGTCTATGGAATATCCTATATGATAGATTCATTTAGGGTCTATGGAATATCCTATATGATAGATTCATTTAGGGTCTATGGTATATCCTACATGAGAAATTAATTTAGGGTCTATGGTATATCCTTCATTACAGATTCATTTACGGTCTATGGTATATCCTATATGATAGATTCATTTAAGGTATATGGTTTATCCTATATGATAGATTCATTTAGTGTCTATGGTATATCCTACATGATAGATTCATTTAGGGTCTATGTTACATCCTACATGACATATTCATTTAGGGTCTATGTTATACCCTACATGACATATTCATTTAGGGTCTATGGTATATCCTTCATGACAGATTCATTTAGGGTCTATGGTATATCCTACATGATAGATTCATTTAGGGTCTATGGTATATCCTATATGATAGATTCATTTAGGGTCTATGGTATATCCTACATGATAGATTCATTTAGTGTCTATGTTACATCCTACATGGCATATTCATTTAGGGTCTATGTTATACCCTACATGATATATTCATTTAGGGTCTATGGTATATCCAATATGATAGATTCATTTAGGGTCTATAGTATATCCAACATGACAGGTTCATTTAGGGTTTTTTGACAAATGATACATCACAGACTCATTTAGGGTCTACGGTATATCCTACATAACAGGCTCATTTAGGCTCAATGAGATATCATTCATGACATGTTCATTTAGGGATGGCATATCCTGCATTACAGATTCATTTAGTGTCTTTGTTATATCCTATATGGCGGGGTATGTGACATATGACATATTTATTTAGGGTTTATGGAATATCATACATGACAGATTCATTTAGGGTCTATGGCATATTATACATGACATCATATTCATTTAGGGTCTATGGTATTTCTTACATCACATGTTGATTTAGGGTCTATGACATATCATACATGACAGATTATTTTAGGTTCTATTGTCATATTATACATGACAGATTCATAACCTGTTCTCGCAATATACAGATTTCGCCGGTGTGTAATAGATAGCGAATAGCTTTAAAACAATAAATGCATCCATAATTTGAAGAAAAAAGGTCTGTAATCCGTATGTGTCTGAAGTTATACGGGTATCAACTCTATTTCTGGAGTTATACAGGTATCAGCTCCGTACCAGTCTGTAGTTATACAAGTATCAGCTGTATGTGTCTGTAGTTATACAAGTATCAGCTGTATGTGTCCGTAGTTATACACGTATCAATTCTGTATGTGTCTGTAGTTATACAGGAATCAGCTCTGTACGAGTCTGTAGTTATACAGGTATCAGCTGTTTATGTCCGTAGTTATACAGGGGTCAATTCTGTATGTGTCTGTAGTTATACAGGTATCAGCTCTGTATGTGTCAGTAGTTATACAGCTATCAGCTGTATGTGTATGTAGTTATACAGGTATCATGTTATATCATACATGATAGATTCATTTAGGGTCTATGGTATATCCTACATGATAGATTCATTTAGGGTCTATGTTACATCCTACATGACATATTCATTTAGGGTCTATGTTATACCCTACATGACATATTCATTTAGGGTCTATGGTATATCCTTCATGACAGATTCATTTAGGGTCTATGGTATATCCTACATGATAGATTCATTTAGGGTCTATGGTATATCCTATATGATAGATTCATTTAGGGTCTATGGTATATCCTACATGATAGATTCATTTAGTGTCTATGTTACATCCTACATGACATATTCATTTAGGGTCTATGTTATACCCTACATGGCATATTCATTTAGGGTCTATGGTATATCCAATATGATAGATTCATTTAGGGTCTATAGTATATCCAACATGACAGGTTCATTTAGGGTTTTTTGACAAATGATACATCACAGACTCATTTAGGGTCTACGGTATATCCTACATAACAGGCTCATTTAGGCTCAATGAGATATCATTCATGACATGTTCATTTAGGGATGGCATATCCTGCATTACAGATTCATTTAGTGTCTTTGTTATATCCTATATGGCGGGGTATGTGACATATGACATATTTATTTAGGGTTTATGGAATATCATACATGACAGATTCATTTAGGGTCTATGGCATATTATACATGACATCATATTCATTTAGGGTCTATGGTATTTCTTACATCACATGTTGATTTAGGGTCTATGACATATCATACATGACAGATTATTTTAGGTTCTATTGTCATATTATACATGACAGATTCATAACCTGTTCTCGCAATATACAGATTTCGCCGGTGTGTAATAGATAGCGAATAGCTTTAAAACAATAAATGCATCCATAATTTGAAGAAAAAAGGTCTGTAATCCGTATGTGTCTGAAGTTATACGGGTATCAACTCTATTTCTGGAGTTATACAGGTATCAGCTCCGTACCAGTCTGTAGTTATACAAGTATCAGCTGTATGTGTCTGTAGTTATACAAGTATCAGCTGTATGTGTCCGTAGTTATACACGTATCAATTCTGTATGTGTCTGTAGTTATACAGGAATCAGCTCTGTACGAGTCTGTAGTTATACAGGTATCAGCTGTTTATGTCCGTAGTTATACAGGGGTCAATTCTGTATGTGTCTGTAGTTATACAGGTATCAGCTCTGTATGTGTCAGTAGTTATACAGCTATCAGCTGTATGTGTATGTAGTTATACAGGTATCAGCTCTGTATGTGTCTGTAGTTATACAGGTATCACCTGTATGTGTCTGTAGTTATACAGGTATCAACGCTGTATGTGTCTGTAGTTATACAGGTATAAGCTGTATGTGTCTGTAGTAGTTATACAGGTATCAGCTGTTTGTGTCTGTAGTTATACAGGTATAAGCTGTATGTGTCTGTAGTTATACAGGTATCAGCTGTATGTGTCTGTAGTTATACAGGTATCAGCTGTATGTGTCTGTAGTTATACAGGTACATGTATCAGCTCTGTATGTGTCTGTAGTTATACAGGTATCAACTCTGTATGTGTCTGTAGTTATACCGGTATCAGCTTTGTATGTGTCTGTAGTTATAAAGGTATCAGCTCTGTATGTGTCTGCAGTTGTACCGGCATCAGCTTTGTATGTGTCCGTAGATATACATGTATCAACTATGTATGTGTCTGTAATTATACCGGTATCAGTTCTCGTTGTGTCTGTAATTATACAGGTATCAGTTCTCTTTGTGTCTGTAATTATACAAGTATAAGCTCTGTATGTGTCTGTAGTTATACAGGTATCAGTTCTTTTTGGGCCTGTAATTATACAAATTAAAGCTCTCTATGTGTCTCTAGTTATACCGGTATCAGTTCTCTTTGTGTCTGTAATTATACAGGTATTAATTATGTATCTGTTTGTAGTTATACTGATATCAGCTCTGTTTTTGTCTGTAGTTATCATATATATTTGCTTCAGTTATTAATATTTTAATAAATAAACAACAATTAATTTTAAATGACAACTCTGAAAACATTGATTATAGATTCAAGTCAGTTGATGATTAATATTTCTAAATATACAGAGTTAAAACTCTGTGCTAAATTGTCATGTCTCCAGTGAAAAATTGAGCTTTTTCCTCAGAATTCGCAGCAATGCTGAAGTTCTGCATATCAGACGGTTTTAGGGCTATTTTGCATATTTTTATTTCAATGTAAATAGAAGGAGGTCCCGGAATGTTCATTCCTTTTGACGCCATTTATAACCTTTGTGTGTTGGTGTTGACGCCGCGTATAACCTTGGTGTGTTGGTGCACCATAAAGCCAAATTCAAAATAGACGGGGTTGTTTTTGTAACAAAAACGTATGTCTCCCCGCATTTGTGCCAAGTTATTTCAACATCCTTCAAGCGGTTCAAGAGATATGGAACAGACACGAAATATAGTGCATATGACCTTCGACCTCTAAGTGTGACCTTGGCCTTGAACGGACATGGCTGCCTTGAACGGACATGGTTGGAAGTTGCTCTCTGCACCTCGTCGCGATATGGTGAACAATTATGCCAAGTTATTTCAAAATCCCTCTAGCGGTTCAAGAGATATGGAGCGGACACGACTTGTGACGGACAGACAGACGAACGGACGGACATCCAAGCTAAAAACAGTATGTCTCCCTATACATGGGGAAGGGTGGGGTGACATAATCAACTCCAAAACTGTAAGCATTAAAATGATATGATAAATTCCGTAACATTTCATTTGCAGTTTTACCTTTTATATATTACAATCTGTCATTCTAGATCGTTTACAGTGTAGCTATCGTATCCCCAGTTGTAATTTACGTTTCCCTGATATGCGTCAACATTATTAGACGTCTGCGCGAGCATACGGGATGGCTGACATTCTCATTTCGTCTTGTTGCCTTCTCACATTTTTTCTTCATGTAACTCAAGAATGCAAAATACCATAAAACAGCCACCATAAACAAAATTGTCTACACTTCAGGCAATCAATGGGTTGAGCAGTCACACACTGACGTCAGAGCTAGCAGATGCAAATTCAGCTGCAGTTGTTACAGAAGATAAATTAAATGAACTACGCAAAGAAATACAGAACCTTAAAGAAGAAATACCGCCGCATATTCGTGGTAAATATGAATATGATTTAATATTTTATAACAGTGATGCTATTAGTTCCTAACAATTATGCTATTATATTATATTGAATTGTATTCAACACTATCATGTGTGTATGTCGTCTAAACAATTGTAATTTAAATTATAATAAAACGTAGAGTGTCCGTCTGGCCGGATATCAACCAAACTTGGTAGGAAAGTTGCGCATATTGTCGTCTTGTTCCAGTGGAATGATTTTTGCTGAAGTTATGGCCCGTCAAAGGTTTTACTACACTTGATTTGTCCTGACTAGTTCCCCTGAAGCCCTTGCTTATCAGTCCCTTACCGGTGTGTCAGCGGAGTGCCCCCCATCCGTCAGACTGTCCCACAAATATGGATCCTGCGATAATGAAGAAAGTATTGAAATTATTTTTATGAATTTTGCATGTTGGTATAGGGCAATGAGGAGCTTATGCACGTTATTTTATTGTGTTGATTTGAAAACAAATATGGTTGCTATGGCAACGGAAATAGTAAAAATATACAAAATATATAGATCCGTTGATAACAAAAGAAATGCTTAATATAGCGAAACTGCCAAAAAACTTGGAAATGGAGGAAAGAATTATCAAAATCGGATGATAAACAAAGAAAATATGATCGTTTGAAGTTTCTGTTGAAACAGATAGAAAGCCGCCATTTTTAGAGCTATGACGTCACAGTTCTAAATGACCATATATGGAATATTGATAACTTTGAAAATTCACTCATTTATAGGGGGAAAATAAATTAACAATATGAAGAATATGTATAACTAATGACAATAATGCTTGTATGATCAATGAAGGGAGGTCGCATTCATTTGCCGTGATTTGCTTTGCTTTAAATGATATTTATCAATATTCCATATATGGTCATAATGAACTATGATGTCAGTTTTCAAAATGGCCGCTCACCACTCTTCAATTGAATTATACCTCTCTTAAATTCAATTAGACCTCTATTCACATGAATTGAACATTTTCAATTGAACTGAACCTCTATTCACTTGAATTAGACCTCTCTTCAATTGAATTGAATCTTTATTGAATTGAATTGAATTTTGAACCTCTCTTCAATTTAGACCTCGCATAAATTGCAAATGAATTGAACCTCAGTCTAATTCATTTGAATAGAAGAGAGGTCTAATTCACTTAAAGAGAAGTTTAATTCAATTAAAGAAAGTACTAATTCAATTAAAGAGAGGTTCAGTTCAATTGAAAAGAGGTATAATTACAATACTGAATTAGAACTTTGTTCAATTGAATTACATCTTTTTTCAATTGAATTGAACCTCTATTCAATTGAATTAGACCTCTCTTCAATTGAATTGAACATTTCTTGAATTGAATTGAACTTTGAACCTCTCTTCAATTTAGACCTCTCATAAATTGCAAATGAATTGAACCTCAATCTAATTCATTTGAATAGAGGTATAATTCAATTGAAGAGAGGTCTAATTCAGTTAAAAACAGTACTTAATTCAATTGAAGAGAGGTTCAGTTCAATTGAAAAAGTTCAATTGAAAAGAGGATATATTACAATACTGAATTATACCTCTGTTCAATTGAATTACACCTCTTTTCAAATGAATTGAATTTCTCTTCAATTGATTCAGATATCTATTCAATTGAATTATATCTCTTTTCACATGAATTGAACCTCTCCTCAATTAAATTGAACCTCTCTTCAATTAAGTTAGACCTCTTCAATTGAATTGAACATTTCTTGAATTGAACATTGAACCCCTTTTCAATTGAATTAGACCTCTCATCAATTGCATCACATCAATGGCAACTGAATTGAACCACAGTCTAATTCAGTTGAATAGGAGTTTAATGCAATTGAAGAGAGGTCTGATTCTACCAAGCGAAGAAATAATAAAATGAAATTATTGGTGCTCCCTACATTTGAACGTTGTTTTCTAAAAAAAAACTGTTGTTTTAGAAAACAAATCAAGAACATGGTGCAAAACGTTACAGTAATGGATGAAACATGTATTTCAAAACATAACCCTTTTCTGTTTAATGAATAAGTAATTTTTGAACAGTTTTTTTTTAAATCCAACGCCATGAATGGGCGTTGGCTATACATCAGTTAGCGATGTCTAAATATATAATCAATAGCAACACACCTAAATATAGATTCGAAACGGAGATACACCGTTTATTGAAAGCGCGGGTTTTCATAATGCCGATCGCTGATTCGAAGAGAGGTCTAATTCAATTGAAGAGAGGTTCAATTCAGTTGAAGAGAAGTACAATAATTCTGAAGTGTACCTCTCTTTTAATGAATTGTACCGCTTTTCAATTGAATTACACCTCTCATCAATTGAATTGAGCCTCTCTTCAAATAATTGAAGAGGGGTTCAATTAATTGAGTTTATGTTTATTTGGCGTTCCATATAATAAACCTCAGTTATTAAGAAGTATAAAATAAACTTATACTATCAGTTTAGTTTATTTTTCTAAATAACTGAACAAATAAGAATTTAAATAAAGAGTAATATTTAAACAACAAATTCACAAGAAGATAACAAGGCATTCTACTTTGCGCAATTTAGATCTATCTAGAAAACAATATTGTTTTGATGACACATGTAATAAACAAGTCTAACTGGGGAAGGTGTGCCTCTTTATGATATTGGCCATTCGTAGCCATCGAGCTCAAGCTGACGTGCCGGATATGGCTATCGCGGGCCAATATTAAACCTACTACAGTTAATAACCTCTTATTATACACATACTACACTAATTGTTCAAATGACGACCAACATACAATAAAGCTAAAGCCGACGGGTCCGATATGGCTATCGCGGGCCAATATCACACCTACCACATTTAATAACCTCTTATTATACAAATACAGCACCTGTTCAGACGACGCCCATCATACAATAATGCTTTTTAGTATGCAACATCTTATAAACTGTTTATTCTAATATGAAATAATAGACTGTTTCCTTTGACTATAAAGTTATTAATATAACTTGCATTTCAGAAAAGCAAGCCTTTCTCATTGGCACTTGGCATAAGGACGAACATAAATACGTTGAGACTCATGCTTCCACGTTTATCTACACAGAGTGTTTGAAGGACAACTTCATCACAGTAACGGGAAATTCGGGTTCTGGAAAAACTGCGATCGCCAATCATATTGCGATCAAGTTGCAACAAGACTGTAGCTATGAAGTTGTTCCAGTAGATTGCGTGAAAGAAATCAAGGATTATCTGAACCGATCACGAAGGCAAGTATTTGTGTTAAATGATGTCGTTGGTAAAGCAGTAATAGATAGCATCAAACTCTCAGATCTGGAATCATATAACGAAACCATTGAATCGTTGGTAAAAGATACTGACATAAAGTTGATGTTCACATGTAGAAAACAGTTAACTAAAGATCCAAGTTTGAAAAAAACAGTTGTATGCAAAAACGTCATTGATTTACACAACGTTAAACATAAACTTACAAAAGAAGAACACATCTGTATTTTACAAACGCATACAGGTAACAAGGCAAGTGAGATATTAGATGATATCAATGCTATAGCTGATGCTGAGTATTCCAATTTTCCCCTTCTTTGTAAATTGTTTGGTGCAAATAAACACTTTCAAGCAACGAAAGATGCCTTTTTTAGAGATATGTTTGCAATATTAGTATCTGAGTTGAAAGATATCAAACACAAACAACCAGTTCAATTTTGTGCTTTAGTTCTGTGTATGCTGTACGAAAATAATTTCAATAGTGAGATTTTAGAGCCATTTTCATTGTGTGAAGCGTCTAGTAAAGAAAGAGTGCGCAGTATTATGGAAGCCTGTGAAGTACAACATACTACGGCTTTAATTTCCATTAAGTCTTATATGAAAATATTAGTTGACGTATTTCTAGTACAAGAGGGTAAAGCATTTCGATTTATACATGATGCATTATACGAGGCCACAGCCTATCTGTTTGGTATGGACTACCCATTTGAGTTGTTAAAGCATTGCAGCTCAAGCTTCATCAGAGAACGCATACGCATACACAATACCTCGCACACTGACACAGATGCCACTGACAAAAATCTGTTTGTAGTTATAAATCCAGAGCACTATCCGAATATGGCAGAAAGATTGAGTTTGGAAATTGAACGTGGCAATTTCCATGATGTGTTTTTAAATCCAATTATTCACGATGAAATATTTCAGAAATGTTTTTGTCAATATTTAGTAAATGTATCAAACGAAAACCTAGGTTATATGCTTTTAGATAAAACACCTAACATAGAGCAATATGACCGATTGCTTGACAAAAACAAATTTGTTTGGAGCAAAAATTGGTTTCTTCTAAAACTCCTGCAGGTCAGAAATGTTAGAGCCATACATTGGATACTCGCACACAACGTACACTTCCTGTTCCATTATGTGTATCAAAGGCTTAAGGAATATCTCAGAAATGTTGATACACATTTATCCTTGATACCAATGGCCACTCTCGGAGGTAATACTGATATAGTAACCATGTTGCTAAAAGATGGTCATCATGGCGCTCCAAATGATATATGGGATGCACATGGTTGGGGAATGTCTGTATTACACATGGCCGCATTCTCTGGTAATTCTGACATGGTAAAATTATTTATACACAAAGGTAGTAACGTTGATATTACTGATAACGATAATGCAACACCATTGTTCTATAGTGCAGCACTTGGGCTAACTAAAGATCATTTTGAAGTAGTAAAGCTATTATTACACCATAGTGCCGATGTTAACAAGTGTCAGCACGATGGTACATCTCCACTGTGGATGGCCTCACAGAAAGGTGCCACAGAAACAGTTAGGGTATTATTGGAGCATGGGGCAGATGTGAATCTCTGTTGGGGGGACACTGGTGCATCTCCAGTATATCAAGCATCTCAGGAAGGTCATCTTGAAGTAGTAAAGCTATTATTACACCATAGTGCCGATGTAAACAAGTGTCACCACAATGGTACATCTCCACTGTGGATGGCCTCACATGAAGGTGCCACAGAAACAGTTAGGGTATTATTGGAGCATGGGGCAGATGTGAATCTCTGTTGGGGGGACACTGGTGCATCTCCAGTATATCAAGCATCTCAGGAAGGTCATCTTGAAGTAGTAAAGCTATTATTACAACATAGTGCCGATGGAAACAAGTGTCAGCACGATGGTACATCTCCACTGTGTATGGCCTCACTTGAAGGTGCCACAGAAACAGTTAGGGTATTATTGGAGCATGGGGCAGATGTGAATCTCTGTAGGGGGGAAACTGGTTCATCTCCAGTATATCAAGCATCTCAGAATGGTCATCTTGAAGTAGTAAAGCTATTATTACAACACAGTGCGGATGTAAACATGTGTCACCACAATGGTACATCTCCATTGTGGATGGCCTCACACAAAGGTGCCACAGAAACAGTTAGGGTATTATTGGAGCATGGGGCAGATGTGAATCTCTGTTGGGGGGACACTGGTGCATCTCCAGTATATCAAGCATCTCAGGAAGGTCATCTTGAAGTGGTAAAGCTATTATTACACCATAGTGCCGATGTAAACAAGTGTCTGCACAATGGTACATCTCCACTGTGTATGGCCTCACACAAAGGTGCCACAGAAACAGTTAGGGTATTATTGGAGCATGTGGCAGATGTGAATCTCTGTAGGGGGGACACTGGTGCATCTCCAGTATATCAAGCATCTCAGAATGGTCACATTGAAGTAGTAAAGCTATTATTACACCATAGTGCCGATGTTAACAAGTGTCAGCACGATGGTAGATCTCCACTGTGGATGGCCTCACAGAAAGGTGCCACAGAAACAGTTAGGGTATTATTGGAGCATGGGGCAGATGTGAATCTCTGTTGGGGGGACACTGGTGCATCTCCAGTATATCAAGCATCTCAGAATGGTCACCTTGAAGTAGTAAAGCTATTATTACACCATAGTGCCGATGTAAACAAGTGTGAGCACGATGATACATCTCCCGTGTATGCAGCTGCAAGTGGAGGCCACACAAAAACGATCAGATTGCTGCTGCAACATGGAGCTGATGCTAATATGTGTGAGAGAAATTGGAACCAGTCTCCGTTATTTATTGCCTCTGAATGTGGACACCCCAGTGTAGTAAATGTTCTTTTAGAACATGGGGTTGATACCGATTTGAGTAATATTGATAATGATACACCTTTGTTCATATCGTCATTTAAAGGAAAAACAGAGGTTGCTAACTTGCTGTTGAGGTATAAGGCTAATACAAGGATTGTCAATAAGTATGGATTGACAGCTGCAGATGCAGCGAGAAGGGCTGGACACAGAAACATAGTACAACTTCTTTTGGAACCCGGTTCTGATAAACATGGGTGCGATAATCTATTGTCTGCTGCTTGTATGCTCGGAAACATAGACGAAGTAAGTTATCTTTTAGATAGCGGCATCGATATAAATTTGCCTGATGATGTAGATCAACCACCTTTGTCGTTTGCATCTTCATACGGAGAGGTAGACGTAGTAAAACTTCTACTAGAACGTGGGGCTGATGTAAACTGTTGCAATAACATAGGTAACACGGCAATAATAGAAGCAGCCATAACTGGAAATAAAGAAATAGTAGAACTTCTACTGCAACATCATGCTGATATCAATCGTGTAAATAAACACGGACGATCAGCAGCAGACGCTGCATTCGCGTATGGATATAGTGATATTGAGTCACTTCTGCCAAAGAGTAATATTGAAAAAGTTACGACGTTACGAGCAATCATTGGAAAGTTTTTCAGAAATCTACAAAAATGTTAATCTCTACATTAAGAATTAACACGTTAGTGACGTCTCACATGAAACCAAACAAAAATGTATGAAAGGAGAAATTTGGATATCGTCGAACACGATAAATACCAAAATATATTGCAGTCTTATAGAAACGCACGCATGCACAGACTGACTCACACACAGTGACACCACATATGATACACTCTTATGAGTCATATATCATTCAGTTATGCAAATGGATAAATGTCACAATGTTAACTTCGTGTGCTAAATAAAACGTTTTGAATGATATCAAGGTCGAACAACTTTTACCGTATTACGCGCTATAATTTTCAGAGATAATTTTAATGAGAGCATGCATACTTGATCAGTGTAAAGTTTGGAAAACAGTTAGTTAATGGGGAATGCATTTGTCATCAAGGTAAATATAACCGTTAACAAACGGGAGCATGTATATTTGATCAGTGTAAAAATCATCTTTGGTAACAGTTAGTTAATGGGGGCATGCATTTTTCATTAAGGTAAATATAAATTCGGGTAACAGTCAGCTAATGGGAACATGTATACTTGTGTAAATATTAGTTGGTAAAACAATTATTTAAGCATGCATACTCGATCACTGTAACCATCAGTTGGGAAATCGTTATTTGATAGGCACATGCACACGTGATCTGTGTATACGGCAGTTGAGTTATCTGGAGCATACACACTTGATCAGTGCAATTTTCACATTACAACTTTGGGAAACAGTTAAGTTTACTGGAGCATGAATACTGTATCAGTGTATAAAACAGTTTGGGGAACAGTTATTTAACGTTAGGATGAATACTGGATGAGTATAAACATCAGTATGGGGAACAGTTAGTTAACGTAAGGATGAATATTGGATGAGTATAAACATCAGTATGGGGAACAGTTAGTTAACGGGAGCATACTTGAACAGTGTGAACATCAGTTTGGGGGAAACAGTTAGTTAATGGGAGCATGCAGACTTGACCAGGGTAAACATCACAATGGGGAACATTTAGTTAAGTGAAAGATGACTACAGGATCATTGTAAACATCAGTTTGTGGAACAGTTAGTTAATGGAAACGTGCATACTTGAACATTATAAACGTCACCGTCACGTTGTGGAACAGTTAGTCAAACGGGAATATGCATACCGGTACTTGATCGGTCTAAACATAATTTTTTGGAACAGTTAGTTGATTGTAATATGCATACTTGATCTATTTAGACAGATTATTCTACGATTGGGAGAACAAATAGTTGATGGTAGCATGCATACTTGGGCAGTTTCTTCCCCAGGAGGGAGAATAGATAGTTAATGGTAGCATGCATACTTGATCAGTTTATTACGCGGTTGGGAAAACAGATAGATGATGGGAGCAGGCCTTTTTGCCGCTTACCTTTCCAATCTATTTTCAACACTTTAATGTTTGTGATGTTTTGCCTTGTGGTAACTTGCCTTGTAATTAGCTAACATACTTAATCAGATATTCCGCGTTTGGGAGAACTGATAGTTCATGGGAGCATGCATACTTGATCAGTTTATTCCGCTGTTGGAAGAACTGGTAGTTCATGGGAGCATGTATACTTAATCAGTTTATTCCGCAGTTGGGAGAACAGATAGTTGATGGGAGCACGCATACTTGATCAGTTTATTCCGCGGATGTGAGAACAGATAGTTGATGGAGCATGCCTACTTGATCAGTTTATTCAACGGTCGGGAGAACAGATAGTTGATGGGAGCATGCATACTTGATCAGTTTATTCCGCGGTTGGGAGAACAGATAGTTGATGGAGCATGCCTACTTGATCAGTTTATTCAACGGTCGGGAGAACAGATAGTTGATGGGAGCATGCACACTTGATCAGTTTATTCCGCGAATGTGAGAACAGATAGTTGATGGAGCATGCCTACTTGATCAGTTCATTCCACGGTAGGGAGATCAGATAGTTGATGGGAGCATGCATACTTGATAAGTTTATTCCTCAGTTTGGAGAACAGATAGTTGATGGCAGCATACATACTTGATCAGTTCATTCCGCGGTTGGGAGAACTGACAGTTGATGTGAATTGACAGTTGATGTGAGCGTGCATACTTGATAAGTTTATTCTGCGGTTGGGAGAACTGATAGTTGATGGGAGCATGCATACTTGATCAGTTGATTCCACGGTTGGTAGAACAGATAGTTGATGGGAGCATGCATACTTGACCGGTTTATTCCACGGTTTGGAGAACAGATAATTAATGGGAACATGCATGATCATTTCACTCCATGGTTGATGGGAAGATTCTTGCGTTATCAATTTATACCTCGGTTGGGGGAACAGTTACTTTATATAATAGGAGTTTCAGATATTTATATAATAGTAGTTTCAGATAATTCTCATGTAAAACGTTTAATATTATATTTATATCATAGTAGTTTCAGATAATTCTCATGTAAAACGTTTATTATTATATGTATATAATAGTAGTTTCAGATAAGTCTCTTGTAAAACGTTTATTATTATATTTATATTATACTATTTTCAGATAAATCTCATGTAAAACGTTTATTATTATATTTATATAATAGTAGTTTCAGATAAGTCTCATGTAAAACGTTTATTATTATATTTATATAATAGTAGTTTCAGATAAGTCTCATATGATAATACATTTATAAAACACGTAGATTTTAAAACACTCAAATTTTCTTATAAATTTCATGTAACTTCTATATGAATCTAAGAAGACACATACATGATTCTCATACAAAACGTTTTATATTAGCATCATGTACCGCTCCTTTTATATAAGTAACATATACACTTATGTGTGGGACACTCGGAAGTGTAAACGTCAGTTGGGGGTGATAGTTGCAGTTATGTCATGTATTGTACACCAACACTCACATGTACAGGTTACAAACTCCTTATTTATTTGACTTATATGTGCAATGTATGCACAAACAATGTTGTTATTTACGTTATATGGGTATTGTATATACAAGCGCTTTTGTTACAAAACCATAACTTGTGTGTGTGTTGTATTTACACTCATGAACTGCTGTGTATGTTGAAGCAATGTTGTATCAAAATCGTTATTTATAAGTTCTATGTGTTGTATACTACTAGCACGTATTAGCAATATGTTCATGGAATTCTAATTTATTACACTGTATACTACAACGAACTAGTTATGCATATACATTCAAAGTTGTTACACTTGTTTGTATTTATTAACATATGTGCTTTATGAATGCGCAATTACTATTAGCGAATTTGTTAGGCTATTATTATGTATGTGTATGTTTAACTTAGCATACATACCACTGTGAACTAGTAATTATTTGCAAGCAAAGCTGTTACAGTGTCGTTATTACTTGTATGTTTTACTCAAACATACTACCATGAACTGACAACGAATGTCTAATCAATGCTGTACATTGTCATTATTTTTGTTATTTATCCGTATGTTTACATACCGTATTTCCCCTAATAGTAGCGCCCGGGAGCTATGCAAAATACCAAGGGGCGCTCTTATATATACATATAGTCGATATAGCTATACCTTTCTAGGGTTATATAAAATAATGTTCGGATAAAAAATAATCGAATATCTATAGTATTTTGAAGATTTTGTTAAATATGTGAGGGCGCTATTATTAGTGGATGCGCTCTTTTCAGGGGAAATACGGATAACATACAAACATGAACTAGTAATTATGTACATGGTAAATACGGATAACATACAAACATGCATTAGTAATTATGTACAGGGGAAATACGGATAACATACAAACATGAACTAGTAAGTATGTACAGGGGAAATACGGAAAACATACAAACATAAACTTGTAATTATGTACAGAGGAAATACGGATAACATACAAACATGAACTAGTAATTATGTACAGGGCTAATACGGATTACATACAAACATGAACTAGTAATTATGAACAGGGCAAATACGGATAACATACAAACATGAATTAGTTATTATGAACAGGGAAAATACGGATTACATACAAACATGAACTAGTAATGATGTACAGGGTAAATACGGATAACATACAAACATGAACTAGTAATTATGAACAGGGCAAATACGGATAACATACAAACATGAATTAGTAATTATGAACAGGGCAAATACGGATTACATACAAACATGAACTAGTAATGATGTACAGGGGAAATACGGATAACATACAAACATGAACTAGTAATTATGTACAGGGGAAATACGGATAACAAACACACATGAACTAGTAATTATGAACAGGGGAAATACGGATAACATACAAACATGAACTAGTAATTATGTACAGGTGAAATACGGATAACATTCAAACATGAACTAGTAATTAAGTGCAGGGGAAATACGGATAACAAACACACACGAACTAGTAATTATGTACAGGGGAAATATGGATAACATACAAACATGAACTAGTAATTATGTACAGGGCAAATACGGATACAAACACCAACTAGTAATTATGTACAGGGGAAATACGGATAACATACAAACATGAGCTAGTAATTATGTACAGGGGAAATACAGATAACATACAAACACAAACTAGTAATTATGTACAGGGCAAATACGGATTACATACAAACATGAACTAGTAATTATGTACAGGGCAAATACGGATTACATACAAACATGAACTAGTAATTATGTACAGGGCAAATACGGATTACATACAAAAATGAACTAGTAATTATGTACAGTGGAAATACGGATAACATGCAAACATGAACTAGTAAATATGTACAGGGGAAATACGGATAACAAACACACATGAACTAGTAGTTATGTACAGGGGAAATACGGATAACATACAAACACCAACTAGTAATTATGTACAGGGGAAATACGGATAACAAACACACATGAACTAGTAATTATGTACAGGGGAAATACGGATAACATACAAACACCAACTAGTAATTATGTACTGGGGAAATACGGATAACATACAAACATGAACTAGTAATTATGCACAGGGCAAATACGGATAACAAACACACATGAACTAGTAATTATGTACAGGGGAAATACGGATAACATACAAACATGAACTAGTAAGTATGTGCAGGGGAAATACGGATAACATACAAACATTAACTAATAATTATGTACAGGAGAAATACGGATAACATACAAACACTAACTAGTAATTATGTACAGGGGAATTACGGATAACATACAAAAATGAAGTAGTAATTATGTACAAGCAAAGCTGTTATGGGAACGTTATTTATTTGTATGTTTTCATAAACATACTACCATGAACTAGTAATGATGAACAAGGAAAGCCGTTATATGAACGTCATTTATTTGTATGTTTTACATAAACATACTACCATGAACTATTTAATGCACAAGCAACTATGAACTAGTAATTATGTACAAGCAAAGCTTTTACAGGAATGTTATTTATTTTTATTTGTCACCTTGTCACAAACAGTTAGGATCGTGTAAGCCAATGTTATGAGTGGTTTCGTTAAGAAGTATTTTATAAAATTGTTATTTATATATGTATGATTTATATAAACATACTACCATGAACTGACAACGAATGTCTAGTAATCCATGATCGCTATTTTCGTTATTTATTTGTAAGTTTTACATACCGTATTCCCCCTAATAGTAGCGCCCAGGAGCTATGCAAAATGCCAAGGGGTGCAGAAATATAAAAGAAGATCGAAAATCTATAGTATTTTAAAGGTTTTTGTTAAATATGTGAGGGCGCTACTATTAGTGGAAGCGCTCTTATCAGAGGAAATACGGATTACATAGAAACATGAACTAGTAATTATGTACAAGTAAAGTTGTTACGGGAACGCTAGTTATTGTATGTTTTCATAAACATACTACCATAAACTATTAATTATGTACAAGCAAAACTGTTCCAGGAACGTAATTTATTTATATGTGTCACCTTGTCACGAACAGTTAGGATCGTGTAAGGCAATGTCAACAGTGTTTTTATTAAAAAGTATTTTATAAAATTGTTATTTATACATGTATGATTTATATAAACATACTACCATGAACTATTATGTTTATAGCCTGTTGTTACATGATTGTTATTTATTAGTATGACTATGTTACCTACTACGGTTAAGTATTTGTAAGCAAGAAAAGTACCGAATCATTATCGTTTTATCTCTACCGGCTAGTAGGGCTTAGGCCATAGTCTGTCGTCCGTCTGTCTGGTAACATTTTGATGTCAACGCTCTAGCTCTTACATTCTGCATTTGATCTTTACCAAACTTGAGTCTTACATCGATAACAGTTAGGACGAATTCAAAAAACACCAATATCGTATAGTAGACATTAGAGTTATGATCCTTGAGGCCGACCATAAACAATTTTTGGTTTGCTGTTTCCTTACCTACCCATTAAAAATGTCCCTACCCGAAACCTTTCATAGCAGTTTTTTTAATATCTTTAGTATATTTGTCTTTCATTTATTAAGGTTTTTGCTGTGTTCGGCAAAAAAAAAACCTACCTACCTACCCACTTATAAAATTCTGGGTCGGGAAACAGCAAAAAATGTAAGGCCTGATTTAATGAAAATACTACATTTTGCCATGTCAACATTCTAGCACCTTCGGTGTGTATCTGATTTTTATCAAACTTGGCCAGAATCTTAATATTGATAAATGCTTGAACAAGTTTGAGAAACATTAATACCATGTTATAGACACCAGAGCTATAGACATTGATTTAAAGAAAAAAGCTATATTTTACATTGTCAACAATGTATAGCACTTTCAGTTTGCATTAGATTTTTACTAAACTTGGGCAGAGTTTTATTATAGATAAAATATCAAAGGAATTTGAAAAACATTAATATCAAATAATAAACAGTGGAGTTCTGGCCCTTGATTTAATGAAAAAACTATAGTTTGCATTGTCTACACCATGTTTACACTACCATCTTCATTTTGTATCAGATCATTCCCTCTTTACGTAAGAGTCTAAATATCAATGAAAGCTCAGATAATTAGTTTGAAACCCATATTTATGGGAAAATAGTTATGGTGCTTGATTTATTGAAGAAATGCTATATTTATATGTTGATTTGTCAATCTCTACTTTTCCATTTTATCATCTGATCTTTACCAAACTTGTTTAGAATATTAATATCAATAAAAGTTCAAGTTTGAAGATCAGCCATAACTGACTTACACAGTTTCCCCACCCCATCTCCCCAACCCGAATGTTTTTGCTTAATTGCTTATTTCCTGAAGTTATCTAGGTCATAGATGAAAGCTTGGACAGTTTAAAAGTTAGCCATGTCTGACTAGCATCAACAAAGTTATGGCCCTTGAATTATGTAATCTGACCCCACCCCTTTTGCCGCTTTTTGTTGAACCGATTTACATATCTCAACATATATATATAGCAATAGTCTGTTTACGGATCTCGACATAGAAATCACAATGTCGTCGGGGCGTATGTGCGTCCATCCGTCCATTAGCCTGTCAATGCGTCCGAGTTTCATTTAATAATATCCTCTTCGTTACTTGCAGGATTTTCACTAAACTCAACCAGAATGTTTCATATATGGATCCAATATAACGCACACAATGGATGGCCTGATTTAATGAAAATATTATATTTTGCCATGTCAACATTCTAGCACCTTCGGTGTGTATCTGATTTTTATCAAACTTGGCCAGAATCTTAATATTGATAAATGCTTGAACAAGTTTGAGAAACATTAATACCATGTTATAGACACCAGAGTTATGGCCCTTGATTTAAAGAAAAAAGCTATATTTTACATTGTCAACAATGTATAGCACTTTCAGTTTGCATTAGATTTTTACTAAACTTGGGCAGAGTTTTATGATAGATAAAATATCAAAGGAATTTGAAAAAACATTAATATCAAATAATAAACAGTGGAGTTATGGCCCTTGATTTAATGAAAAAACTATAGTTTGCATTGTCTACACCATGTGTACACTACCATCTTCATTTTGTATCAGATCATTCCCTCGTTTCGTAAGAGTCTAAATATCAATGAAAGCTCAGATAATTAGTTTGAAACCCATATTTATGGGAAAATAGTTATGGTGCTTGATTTATTGAAGAAATGCTATATTTATATGTTGATTTGTCAATCTCTACTTTTCCATTTTATCATCTGATCTTTACCAAACTTGTTTAGAATATTAATATCAATAAAAGTTCAAGTTTGAAGATCAGCCATAACTGACTTACACAGTTTCCCCACCCCATCTCCCCACCCCGAATGTTTTTGCTTAATTGCTTATTTCTTGAAGTTATCTAGGTCATATATGAAAGCTTGGACAGTTTAAAAGTTAGCCATGTCTGACTAGCATCAACAAAGTTATGGCCCTTGAATTATGTAATCTGACCCCACCCCTTTTGCCGCTTTTTGTTGAACCCGTTTATATATCTCAACATATATATATAGCAATAGTCTGTTTACGGATCTCGACATAGAAATCACAATGTCGTCGGGGCGTATGTGCGTCCGTCCGTCCATTGGCCTGTCAATGCGTTCGAGTTTCATTTAATAATATCCTCTTCGTTACTTGCAGGATTTTCATTAAACTCAACCAGAATGTTTCATATATGGATCCAATATAACGCACACAATTTCGGGTCGCTTTGACCTAATTTCGAGAAATATAGGTCACACCCGGTCTCCGCTACGACCTGCATATCTTGCTCTTTTCATGTAGGATTTTCGACAAACTCATCCAGAATATTTCTGATATAGATCCAACATCACATACACAATTTCGAGTCGTTGTGGCCTACTTTCGATGAAATGTAGATCACGTCCGATCTCTGCTTCGACTTGCGCATATTGCTTCTTTCATGCTGGAGTTTCACCAATCTCCACCAGAATCTTCCTTCTGTGCATCGAAAGTCATTTTCAAAATTTCAGGTTGCTGTGATCTACTTTGATGAAATATAGGTCACGTCCGGTATCCGCTATTGACATGCATATACATTTTTTTGTTTTTGGATTTCCACCAAACTTCACCAGATATGCATCTAACATCATGTCTAAAATTCCTATTTGAGAAATATAGATCACGTCCGGTCTCTTATCCGACATGTGTACCTGGTTTCTCTCTCGGAGGATTTTCATCAAACTTCCATCACAATGTTCCTTATATGCATCTAACATTTAACATAACATGGCCTTCTAGTTTATATGCATCTAACATTATGTTCAAAAAAACTTTTGCAAGATTTTCACCAAACTCCACCAGACGTTTTTATATGCATTTGCAAAATTTCGGGTCAGTTCAGATGTTCAGGTTAAGTTCCCTGTTTAACAAAGTGTCAACAATGCCACATTATTGTAGAATTTAAACAGAAACAATTTTAAATGTCAATATTTTGTCTTTTAACACGTGCATGCCCAATTGATAGAAATTGTAATTCAATTTGAAAGACGTAAATAAAGCATGAGATATGGCGCATAAAGCATAACAAGGCGTAATAAAAACTAAATTGACGAATTTTGAAAGCTAATAAAATACATTTGATAATCATGAGCAGGTAGGAAAACGAAATAATGTAAAATACATTTTTGTCTAAAGAATATGAAAATATTATTTTTGTTTAATTGTTTACTAGCGCCTGCAGTATATTTTAATCTCCTGTGTTCTCACATTCATTGATTTTACGCAGAAGTTGAGAGAATGATAAAACGAAGCTAACAACGCTTGCATTTTAATAAGAAAGAAAATACCAGTACTTGTTTTCTATTATCAAAAAGTGTTTGTTAACAGAACGCGTTAATTTTTACGCAACTGACAACCAACAAACTGTTATCACATTGTTTGCAGTGTATTGCTAAGCACACTGACTATATATCTCCTTTGACAAAACTCAAGGGTATCGGAACAGCTGACCTTTCGTCATATACAATTGCTTCTAAATAAAAAAAACACTACATTTTGATATATAGTATTTCTATTCGATACATGTCGCTAAAGTTATTATTATTAATGGGGTGTCGGATTGTTTTGATATAATGTTATCTATTTAAAGAGAATGTAGGAATATCTTTATTATTGGGATTTCTGAAAATCTGCGGAAATGGCGAACGAATTACAGTATCAAGATTGGATGATAAACAATGAAGATATGAACATGTGAAGGTTCTTAAAATAATATAGGAGCCGCGATTTTGAGAACTACGAAGTCGTTGTTCTAAATTACCATATATGGCGTATTGATAAATATCATTTTATGATTTTAAGCAAAGGAAACTCCTTAATTGTTAACAAAATGCAGTTTTACACTATAGTAAACTTATTATTCATACACTTGCTGTGATTTACTTTCTTCTAAATCAGTAAGTTATCATGTTTATATATATTACATGTGTGGTAACTTAGAACTTTGATGTCAAAATTGTAAATTGGCAATTTCCATATCCGTTTTAGTAAAACCGTCAAATGGTCATATCTTCTTTGTTTATCATTCTTTCACATTTCAGTTTTTCAGAACTCTCAATAATAAAGATGGTTTGGCTATGCTATTCATTGCTAGAGTTTGTTTTATGCGATTGTTGCATAAATATTTGCTTTTACATATGTAATGTTTGTCATTTTGAAAAGACATTATGGTATTGAAATTTGTTATTTGTGCCATTATTTAAATGTATTGTCATGGATATTGTTAATTTTGCATAACCCATGCACATGTTTATCATTTTGTGATTTTGAATAAAAACATCTATAATTCATTTTGTACCTTGTTGTCCACTTGTTTTTCACTCTTATCAAAAAAAAATCAAAGAGACACACGGGTCATCTTGAGATATGTACTGTATAATCCATTATGTACTTTGTTGTCCACTTGTTTTCCACTTTTAAGTTTTATCACAGTTTATGTACTGAGCATTGAACTAAGTTCCCGGAAATGTTCCTCGAAATGTATTTATCAGTGTATATTTATGGGTGGAATTTATATTTACTTCATTATATTTACTGCAGGCTTTAATAGATATTTGATGTGCTAAAATAAACTACAAAACCCCAGGTTGGTTGGGATCAATAGAAACCTTTTATCTAGGTTTGAACTAGCTGCACATAGCCTATTTATACTGTGTAAAGTAGCTGCACATAGCCTATTCATATTCTGTAAACTAGCTGCACTTAGCCTATTCATATTGTGTAAACTAGCTGCACTTAGCCTATTCATATTGTGTAAACTAGCTGCACTTAGCCTATTCATATTGTGTAAACTAGCTGCAATTAGCCTATTCATATTGTGTAAACTAGCTGCACTTAGCCTATTCATATTGTGTAAACTAGCTGCACTTAGCCTATTCATATTGTGTAAACTAGCTGCACTTAGCCTATTCATATTGTGTAAACTAGCTGCAAATGACCGATTCATACTGTGTAAAAAAACGTACGTGGTGTCTGTTTAGATTGCCGCACGTTGCTTTAAGTAATATGTATTGCATTGCATCCACGAGTTATGGAATGACTCTACAAGAACGTAGCCTATGATGGACTAAAAACACAATATAAAACCCCAGGTAGGTTGGGATCAATATCTTCGGATAAACTGAGATCTTCAGCAACCTTTTATCTAGGTTAAAACTAGCTGCACATAGCCTATTCATATTGTGTAAACTAGCTGCACATAGCATATTTATATTGTGTAAACTAGCTGCACATATCCTATTTATACTGTGTAAACTAGCTGCACATATCCTATTCATATTGTGTAAACTAGCTGCACATAGCATATTCATATTGTGTAAACTACCTGCACATAGCCTATTCATATTGTGTGAACTAGCTGCACATAGCATATTCATATTGTGTAAACTACCTGCACATAGCCTATTCATAGTGTGTAAACAAGCTGCACATAGCCTATTCATATTGTGTAAAACAACGTACCCGTTGTTTATTTCGAGATTGCGCAGGGGAGTAAAAATGGAACTACTCATGGGATTTGATATAAAGTAAACAGGGGAGTAAAAGTAAAAGTACTCAGGGGATTTGATAAAAAATAAACAAAGGAGTAAAAATAAATGTATTCGGGGGATTTGATATAAAGTAAACACGGGAGTAAAAATAAAAGTACTCTGGTGATTTGATATAAAATAAACAGGGGAGTAAAATTAAAAGCACTCTGGTATTTGATATAAAGCAAACAGGGGCGTAAAAATGGAAATACTCAGGGGATATTATATAAAATAAACAGGGGAGTAAAATAAAACTACTCAGGTGATTTGATATAAAGTAACAGGGAAGTAAAAGTAAAAGTATTCAGGGGATTTGATATAAAGTAAACAGGGGAGTAAAAATAAAAGTACCCTGGTGATTTGATATAAAGCAAACAGAGGAGTAAATTAAAGTAAAAGTATTCAAGGGACTTGATATAAAGTAAACACGGGAGTAAAAATAAAAGAACTCAGGGGATTTGATATCAAGTAAACACGGGAGTAAAAATAAAAGTACTCTGGTGATTTCATAAAAACAAAACAGGGGAGTAAAAATAAAAGTACTCAGGGGATTTGATATAAAGCAAAGGGGGGAGTAAAAATGGAACTACACATGGGATTTGATATAAAGTAAACAGGGGAGTAAAAATAAAAGTACTCAGGGGATTTGATATAAAGCAAACAGGGGAGTAAAAATGGAACTACACATGGGATTTGATATAAAGTAAACAGGGGAGTAAAAATAAAAGAATTCGGGCGTTTTTGATATACAATAAACAGGGGATTAAAAATAAAAGTATTCAGAGGATTTGATATAAAGTAAACACGGGAGTAAAAATAAAAGAACTCAGGGGATTTGATATAAAGTAAACAGGGGAGTAAAAATAAAAGAATTCGGGCGATTTGATATACAATAAACAGGGGATTAAAAATAAAAGAACTCTGATGATTTGATATGAAGCAAACAGTGGAGTAAAATGGAAATACTCAGGGGATTTGATGTAAAGTAAACAGGGGAGTAAAAATAAAAGTACTCAGGGGATTTCTTATCGAGTAAACAGAAGAGTAAAAGTAAAAGTATTCAGGGGATTTGATATAAAGTAAACGCGGGAGTAAAAATAAAAGTACTCTGGTGATTTGATATACAATAAACAGGGGTGTAAAATTAAAAGCACTCTGGTGATTTGATATAAAGCAAACAGGGGCGTAAAAATGTAAATACTCATTGGATTTGATATAAAGTAAACAGGGGAGTAAAATAAAACTACTCATGTGATTTGAAGTAAAAGTAAAAGTATTCTGGGGATTTGATATAAAGTAAACAGGGGAGTAAAAACAAAATTATTCAGGTTATTTGATATAAAGTAAACAGGGGAGTAAAATAAAAGTACTCAGCGGATTTGATATGAAGTAAACACGGGAGTAAAAATAAAAGTACTCTGGTGATTTGATATAAAATAAACAGGGAAGTAAAAATAAAAGTACTCTGGTGATTTGATATAAAGCAAACAGGGGAGTAAAAATGAAAATACTCAGGGGATTTGATATAAAGTAAACACGGGAGTAAAAATAAAAGTTCTCAAGGGATTTGATATAAAATAAACAGGGGAGTAAAAATAAAGTACTCTGGTGATTTGATATAAAGCAAACAGGGTGTAAAATGGAAGTACTCAGAGGATTTGATATAAAGTCAACAGGGGAGTACAAATAAAAGTATTCAGTGGATTGGATATAAAGTAAACAGAGGAGTGAAAGTAAAAAAATATTCAGGGGTTTGATATAAAGTAAACAGGGGAGTTAACATAAAAGTACTCGGGCGATTTGATATAAAGTAAACACGGGAGTAAAAATAAAAGTACTCAGTGGGTTTGATATAAAGTTAACACGGGAGTAAAAATAAAAGTACTCTGATGCTTTGATATAAAATAAACAGGGGAGTAAAAATAAAAGTACTCTGGTGATTTGATATAAAGCAAACAGGGGAGTAAAAATGGAAATACTCAGGGGATTTGATATAAAATAAACAGGGGAGTAAAATAAAAGTACTCATGGCATTTGATATAAAGTAAACAGGAGAGTTAAAATAAAACAACTTAGTAGATAGGATATAAAGTAAACACGGGAGTAAAAATAAAAGTACTCTGGTGATTTGATATAATTTAAAAGCAAACAGGGGAGTAAAAATGGAAATACTCATGGTAGTTGATATAAAGTAAACAGGGAGTAAACTAAAGTACTCTGGTAATTTGATATAAATAAACAGGGGAGTAAAAATAAAAGCACTCTAGTGATTTGATATAAAGCAAACAGGGGAGTGAAAATGGAAATGCTCAGCGGATTTGATATAAAGTAAACAGGGGAGTAAAATAAAAGAATTCAGGAGATTTGATATAAAGTAAACAGGGGAGTAAAATAAAAGTATTCATGGGATTTGATATAAAGTAAACACGGAAGTAAAAATGGAAGTATTCAATGTATTAGATATAGAGTAAACAGGGGAGTAAAAATAAAAGTATTCAGGGGTTTTGATATAAAGCAAACAGAGGAGTAAATTAAAGTAAACGTATTCAAGGGACTTGATATAAAGTAAACACGGGAGTAAAAATAAAAGTACACAGGGGATTTGATATTATGTAAACATGGGAGTAAAAATAAAAGTACTCTGGTGATTTCATATAAAATAAACAGGAGAGTAAAAATAAAAGTACTCAGGTGAATAGATATAAAGTAAACAGGGGAGTAAAAATAAAAGTATTCAGGGTATTTGATATAAAGTAAACACGGGAGTAAAAATAAAAGTATTCAGGGGATTTGATATAAAATAACAGGGAAGTAAAAGTAAAAGTATTCAGGGGATTTGATATAAAGTAAACAAGAGAGTAAAAATAAAAGTACTCTGGTGGTTTGATATGAAGCAAACAGGGGAATAAAAATGGAAGTACTCAGGTGAATAGATATAAAGTAAACAGGGGAGCAAAAATAAAAGTATTCAGGGTATTTGATATAAAGTAAACACGGGAGTAAAAATAACAGTACTCTGGTGATTTATTATAAAGCAAATAGGGGAGTAAAATGGAAGTACTCTGATGATTTGATATAAAGTAAACACGGGAGTAAAATAAAAGTACTCAGGGTATTTGATATAAAGTAAACTGGAGAGTAACAATAAAACTCTTTAGGGGATTTGGTATAAAGTAACAGGGAAGTAAAAATAAAAGTACTCTGGCGGTTTGATATGAAGCAAACAGGGGAGTAAAATTAAAACTACTCAGGGGATTTGATATAAAGTAAACACGAGAGTAAAAATAAAATTATTCAGGGGATTTGATATAAAATAAACAGGAGATTCAAAATAAAAGGACTCCAGGGATTTGACAGAAAGCAAACAGGGGAGTCAAACTAAAACCACTAAGTGATTTGATATAAAGTATCAGGGAAGTAAAAGTAAAAGTATTCAGGGGATTTGATATAAAGTAAACAAAGCAGTAAAAATAAAAGTGTTCAGGGGATTTGATTTTAAGCTAACAGAGGAGTAAAAGTAAAAGTATACAGGAGATTTGATATAAAGTAAACACGGGAGTAAACATAAAAGTACTCAGGAGATATGTTATAAAATAAACAGAGGAGTAAATATAGAAGTACTCTGGTGATTTGATATTGAGCAAACAGGGGAGTAAAATTGGAAGTACTCAGTGGATATGATATAAAGCAAACAGGGGAGTTAAACTAAAATTACAAAGGGATTTGATATAAAGTAACAGGGAAATAAAAGTAAAATTATTCAGGGGATTTGATATAAAGTAAACAGGGGAGAAAAAATAAAACTACTCAGGGGATTTGATATAAAGTAAACAGTGGAGTAAATATAAAACTACTTAGGGGATTTGATATAAACTAACAGGGAAGTAAAAGTAAAAGTATTCAGTGGATTTGTAACAAGGGAGTAAAAATAAAAAAAGTACTCTGGTGGTTTGATATGAAGCAAACAGGGGAGTAAAAATGGAAGTACTCAGGGAATTTGATATACAGTAAACAGAGGAGTAAATGTAAAAGTACTCAGGGGATTTGATATAAAGTAAACAGGGGAGTAAAATAAAACTACTCAGGCAATTTGATATAAAATAACAGGCGAGTCAAAATGGATGTACTCAGGGGAATTGATATAAAGTAAACAGAAGAGTAAAAGTGAAAATATTCCGGGGGTTTGATATAAAGTAAACACAGGAGTAAAAATAAAAGTACTCTGGTGATTTGATATAAAGCAAATAGGGGAGTAAAAATGGAAGTGCTCTAGTGATTTGATATAATGTAAACAATGGAGTAAAAATAAAGGTACTCAGAAGATTAGATATAAAGTAAACAGGGGAGTAAAAATAAAACTACTTAGGGGATTTGATATAAAGTAACAGGGAAGTAAAAGTAAAACTATTCGGGGGATTTGATACAAAGTTAACAGGGGAGTAAAAATAACAATACTCTGGTGGTTTGATATGAAGCAAACAGGGGAGTAAAAATGGAAGTACTCAGGGGATTTGATATAAAGTAAACAGAGGAGTAAATGTAAAAATACTCAGGGGATTTAATATTAAGTAAACAGGGGAATAAAAATAAAAGTACTCAGGGGATTTGATATCAAATAACAGGGGACTAAAAATGGATGTACTCAGGGGAATTGATATAGAGTAAACAGGGGAGTAAAAATAAAAGTATTCAGGGGATTTGATATAAAGTAAACACGAGAGTAAAAATAAAAGTACTCTGCTGATTTCATATAAAGTAAACACGGGATTAAAAATAAAAGTACTCTGGTGATTTGATATAAAGCAGAAGGAGAGTAAAAATGGAAGTACTCAGGGGATTTGATACAAAGTAAACAGGGAGTAAAAATAAAAGTACTCAGGGAATTTCATATAAAGTAAACACGGGAGTAAAAATAAAAGTACTCAGGGGATTTGATATAAAGTAATCACGGGAGTAAAAATGAAAGTACTCTGGTGATTTGATATAAAGCAGAAGGAGAGTAAAAATGGAAGTACTCAGGGAATTTGATACAAAGTAAACAGGGAGTAAAAATAAAAGTACTCAGGGGATTTCATATAAAGTAAACACGGGAGTAAAAATAAAAGTACTCAGGGGATATCATATAAAATAAACAGGGGAGTAAAAATAAAAGTATTGTGGTGATTTGATATAAAGCAAATAGGGGAGTAAAATGGAAATTCTCAGGGGATTTGATCTAAAGCAAACAGGGGAGTTAAACTAAAACCACTAAGTGATTTGATATAAAATAAACAAAGCAGTAAAAGTAAAAGTGTTCAGGAGATTTGATATAAAGTAAACAGGGGAGTAAAAATAAAAGTGTTCAGGGGATTTGATATAAAGCTAACAGAGGAGTAAAAGTAAAAATATACAGGAGATTTTATATAAAGTTAACACGGGAGTAAACATTAAAGTACTCAGGAGATATGATAAAAAATAAACATAAAAATATAAATCAAACAGAGGAGTAAAAGTAAAAGTACTCAGGGGATTTGATATAAAATAAACACGTGAGTAAAAATAAAAGTACTCTAGTGATTTGATATAAAGCAAACAGGGGAGTCAAAATGGAAGTACTCAGTGGATTTGATATAAAGCAAACAGGGGAGTTAAACTAAAATTACAAAGGGAAATAAAAGTAAAATTATTCAGGAGATTTGATATAAAGTAAACAGGGGAGAAAAAGTAAAAGTACTCAGGGGAATTGATATAAAGTAAACAGAGGAGTAAAAATAAAAGTATTTAGGGGATTTGATATAAAGCTAACAGAGGAGTGAAAGTGAAAGTATATAGGTGATTTGATATCAAGTAAACACGGGAGTAAAAATAAAAATACTCAGGGGATTTGATATATAATAAACAGGGAAGTAAAAATAAAAGTATACAGGGGATTTGATACAAAATAAACTGGGGAGTAAAAATAAAAGTACTCAGGGGATTTGATATAAAGTAAACACGGGAGTAAAAACAAAAGTACTCAGGGTATTTGATATAAAGCAAACAGGGGAGTAAAAATGGAACTACTCATGGGATCTGATATAAAGTAAACACGGGAGTAAAAATAAAAGAACTCAGGGAATTTGATATAAAGTAAACAGAGGAGTAAAAGTAAAATTATTCAGGGGATTTGATATAAAGTAAACACGGGAGTAAAAAAAAAGTACTCTGGTTATTTGATATAAAGCAAACAGGGGAGTAAAAATGGAACTACTCATGGGATTTGATATAAAGTAACGGGGGAGTAAAAATAAAAAGGGCTCCGGAGATTTGATATCAGGGGAGTAAAAATAAAAGTATTCTGGGGATTTGATATAAAGTAAACACGGGAGTAAAAATAAAAGTACTCAGGGGATTTGATATAAAGTAAACACGGGAGTAAAAATAAAAGCACTCAGGGGATTTGATATAAAGTAATCAGGGGAGTAAAAGTAAAAGTATTCAGGGGATTTGATATAAAGTAAACAGGGGAGTAAAAATGGTACTAATCATGGGATTTGATATAAAGTAAACAGGGGAGTAAAAATAAAAGGACTCCGGAGATTTGATATAAAGTAATCAGGGGAGTAAAAATAAAAGTACTCAGGGGATTTGATTTAAAGTAATCAGGGGAGTAAAAGTAAAAGTATTCAGAGGATTTGATATAAAGTAAACACGGGAGTAAAAATAAAAGGACTGCGCAGATTTGATATAAAGTAATCAGGGGAGTAAAAATAAAAGTATTCTGGGGATTTGATATAAAGTAAACACGGGAGTAAAAATAAAAGTAATCAGGGGATTTGATATAAAGTAATCAGGGGAGTAAAAATAAAAGTATTCTGGGGATTTGATATTAAGTAAACAGAGGAGTGAAAGTAAAAGTATTCAGGGGATTTGATATAAACTAAACACGGGAGTAAAAATAAACATACTCAGAGGATTTGATATCAAGTAAGTAAACAGGGGAGTAAAAATAAAAGGACTCCGAAGATTTGACATAAATCAAACAGGGGAGTTAAACTAAAACCTCTAAGGGATTTGATATAAAGTAACAGGGAAGAAAAAGTAAAAGTATTCAGGGGATTTGATATATAGTAAACAGAGGAGTAAAAATAAAAGTATTCAGGGGAAATGATATAAAGCTAACAGAGGAGTAAAAGTAAAAGCATACAGGAGATTTGATATAAAGCAAATAGGGGAGTAAACATAGAAGTACTCTGGTGATTTGATATAAAGCAAACAGGGGAGTAAAAATGGAAGTACTCAGGGGATTTGATATAAAGCAAACAGGGGAGTTAAACTAAAACTACTAAGGGATTTGATATCAAGTAAACAGAGGAGTAAAAGTGAAAATATTCAGGGGATTTGATATCAAGTAAACAGAGGAGTAAAAATAAAGGTATTCAGGGATTTGATATAAAGTAAACACGGTAGTAAAAAAAAAAGTACTCAGGGGATTTGATATCAAGTAAACACGGGAGTAAAAATAAAAGTACTCAGGGGATTTGATATAACATAAACTGGGGAGTAGAAATAAAAGTACTCAGGGGATTTGATATAAAGTAAACACGGGAGTAAAAATAAAAGTACTCAGGGCATTTGATATAAAATAAACAGGGGAGTAAAACTAAAAGTACTCTGATGATTTGATATAAATTAAACAGGGGAGTAAAAAGGGAAGTACTCATGGGATTTGATATAAAGTAAACAGAGGAGTAAATGTAAAAGTAATCAGGGGATTTGATATAAAGTAACAGGGAAGTAAAAGTACTCTGGTGATTTGATATAAAGTTAACAGGGGAGTAAAAATAGAAGTACTCAGGGGATTTGATATAAAGTAAACAGGGAAGTAAAAATGAAAGTACTCAGAGGATTTGATATAAAATAACAGAGAAGTAAAAATAAAAGTACTCAGGGGATTTGATATAAAGTAAACATGGGAGTAAAAATAAAAGTACTCTGGTGATTTGCTATAAAGCAAACAGGGGAGTAAAAAGGGAAGTACTCATGGGATTTGATATAAAGTAAACAGGGGAATAAAAATAAAAGTACTCAGGGAATTTGATATATAGTAAACACGAGAGTAAAAATAAAAATACTCAGGGGATTTGATAACAGAGGAGTAAACATAAAAGTACTCGGGAGATTTGATATAAAGTAAACAGGGGAGTTAAAATAAAACTACTCAGGGGATTTGATATAAAATAAACAGGGGAGTAAAAATAAAAGTACTCTGGTGATTTGATATAAAGCTAACAGGGGATTAAAAATGGAAGTACTCAGGGGATTTGATATACAGTAAACAGGGGAGTAAAAATAAAAGTATTCTGGGGATTTGATAGAAAAGTAAACAGCAATGTAAAAGTAAAAGTATTCAAGGGATTTGATATAAAGTAAACACGGGAGTAAAAATAAAAGTACTCGTGGGATTTGATATGAAGTAAACACGGGAGTAAAAATAAAAGTACTCAGGTGATTTCATATAAAATAAAGAGGGGAGTAAAAATAAAAATACTCAGGAGATTTGATAACAGAGGAGTAAACATAAAAGTACTCGGGAGATTTTATATAAAGTAAACACGGTAGTAAAAATAAAATACTCAGGGGATTCGATATAAAGTAATCAGGGGAGTAAAAATAAAAGTATACAGGGACTTTGATATAAAATAAACAGTAGAGTAAATATAAAAGTACTCAGGGGATTTGATATAAAATAAACAGGGGTGTAAAAATGGAAGTACTCAGGGGATTTGTTATAAAGCAAACAGGGGAGTAAAACTAAAACTACTACGGGATTTGATATCAAGTAAACAGAGGAGTAAAAGTGAAAGTATTCAGGGGATTTGATATCAAGTAAACAGAGGAGTAAAAATTAAGGTATTCAGGGATTTGATATAAAGTAAATACGGTAGTAAAAAAAAAAGTACTCAGGGGATTTGATATCAAGTAAACACGGGGATTTGATATAACATAAACTGGTGAGTAGAAATAAAAGTACTCAGGGGATTTGATATAAAGTAAACACGGGAGTAAAAATAAAAGTACTCAGGGCATTTGATATAAAATAAACAGGGGAGTAAAACTAAAAGTCCTCTGATGATTTGATAAATAAATTAAACAGGGGAGTAAAAATGGAAGTACTCATGGGATTGGATATAAAGTAAACAGAGGAGTAAATGTAAAAGTACTCAGGGGATTTGATATAAAGTAACAGGGAAGTAAAAGTACTCTGGTGATTTGATATAAAGTAAACAGGGGAGTAAAAGTAAAAATATTCAGAGGATTTGATATAAAGTAAACACGACAGTAAAAATGAAAGTATTCAGGGAATTTGATATAAAATAAACAGGGGATTAAAAATATAAGTACTCTGGTGATTTGCTATAAAGCAAACAGGGGAATAAAAAGGGAAGTACTCATGGGATTTGATATAAAGTAAACAGGGAAATAAAAATAAAAGTACTCAGGGAATTTGATATATAGTAAACACGAGAGTAAAAATAAAAATACTCAGGGGATTTGATAACAGAGGAGTAAACATAAAAGTACTCGGGAGATTTGATATAAAGTAAACAGGGGAGTAAAAATAAAAGTATACAGGGGATTTGATATAAAATAAACAGGGGAGTAACAGTAAAAGTATTCAGGGGATTTGATATATAGCAAACACGGGAGTAAAAATAAAAATACTCAGGGGATTTGATAACAGAGGAGTAAACATAAAAGTACTCTGGAGATTCGATATCAAGTAAACAGAGGAGTAAAAATAAAAGTACTCAGGGGATTTGATATAAAGCAAACAGGGGAGTTAAAATAAAACTACTCAGGGGATTTGATATAAAGTAAACAGGGGAGTAAAATAAAAGTACTCAGGGGATTTGATATAAAGCAAACAGGGGAGTTAATATAAAACTACTCAGGGGATTTGATATAAAGTAACAGGGAAGTAAAAGTAAAACTATTCATGGGATTTGATAAAGTAAACAGGGGAGTAAAAATTAAAGTATTCAGGAGATTTGATATAAAATAAACAGGGTAGTAAAAATAAAAGTACTCTGTTGATTTGATATAAAGCAAACAGGGGAGTTAACATAACACTACTCAGGGGATTTGATATAAAGTAACAGGAAGTAAAAGTAAAAGTATTCAGGGGATTTGATATAAAGTAAACACGAGAGTAAAAATAAAAGTACTCAGGTGATTTGATATAAAATAAACACGGGAGTTAAAATAAAAGTACTCTGGTGATTCGAAATACAGTAAACAGGGGAGTCAAAATAAAATATTCAGGGGATTTGATATAAAGTAAACAGAGAAGTAAAAGTAAAAGTATTCAAGGGATTTGATATAAAGTAAACACGGGAGTAAATATAAAAGTACTCTGGTGATTTGATATAAAGCTAACAGGGGAGTTAACATAACACTACTCAGGGGATTTGATATAAAGTAACAGGAAGTAAAAGTAAAAGTATTCAGGGAGTTGATATAAAGTAAACACGGGAGTTAAAATAAAAGTACTCTGGTGATTTGATATAAAGCTAACAGGGGAGTTAACATAACACTACTCAGGGGATTTGATATAAAGTAATAAGAAGTAAAAGTAAAAGTATTCAGGGAGTTGATATAAAGTAAACACGGGAGTTAAAATAAAAGTACTCTGGTGATTTGATATAAAGCTAACAGGGGAGTTAACATAACCCTACTCAGGGGATTTGATATAAAGTAACAGGAAGTAAAAGTAAAAGTATTCAGGGAGTTGATATAAAGTAAACACGGGAGTTAAAATAAAAGTACTCTGGTGATTTGATATAAAGCTAACAGGGGAGTTAACATAACCCTACTCAGGGGATTTGATATAAAGTAAACACGGGAGTAAAAATAAAAGTACTCAGGACATTTGATATGGAGTAAACACTTGAGTAAAAAGAAAAGGATATTTGATATAAAATATACAGGGTAGTAAAGATAAAAATACTCTAGTGATTTGATATAAAGGAAACAGGGGAGTAAAAATAAAAGTACTCAGGTGATTTGATATCAAGTTAACACGGGAGTAAAAATAAAAGTACTCTGGTGATTTGATATAAAATAAACAGGGGAGTAAAGATAAAAATACTCTAGTGATTTGATATAAAGGAAACAGGGGAGTAAAAATAAAAGTACTCAGGTGATTTGATATCAAGTTAACAGGGGAGTAAAAATAGAAGTACTCAGGGGATTTGATATAAAGTAAACAGGGGAGTTAAAATAAAAGTACTCTGGTGATTCGAAATACAGTAAACAGGGGAGTAAAAATAAAAGTACTCTGGTGATTTTATATAAAGCAAACAGGGGAGTAAAAATAGAAGAACTCAGGGGATTTGATATAAAGTAAACAGGGGAGTAAAAATGAAAGTACTCAGGGGATTTGATATAAAGCAACAGTGGAGTAAAAATAAAAGTACTCAGGCGATTTGATATAAAGTAACAGGGAATTAAAAATAAAAGTACTCAGTGGATTTGATATAAAGTAAACAGGCGAGAAAAAATAAAACTATACAGGGGATTTGATATAAAGTAAACAGAGCAGTACAAACAAAAGTACTGAGGAGATTTGATATGAAGTAAACAGCGGAGTAAAACTAAAAGTACTGAGGGGATTTGATATAAAGCAAACAGGGGAGTAAACATAAAGGTAATCAGGGGATTTGATATAAAGTAAACAGAGCAGTACAAACAAAAGTACTCAGGGGATTTGATATCAAGTAAACAGCGGAGTAAAACTAAAAGACCTGAGGGGATTTGATATAAAGCAAACAGAGGAGTAAAAATAAAAGTACTCTGATGATTTGATATAAAATAACAGAGAAGTAAAAATAAAAGTACTCAGGGGATTTGATATAAAGTAAACATGGGAGTAAAAATAAAAGTCCTCTGGTGATTTGATATAAAATAAACAGGGCAGTAAAGATAAAAATACTCTAGTGATTTGATATAAAGGAAACAGGGGAGTAACAATAAAAGTACTCAGGTGATTTGATATCAAGTTAACACGGGAGTAAAAATAAAAGTACTCTGGTGATTTGATATAAAATAAACAGGGGAGTAAAGATAAAAATACTCTAGTGATTTGATATAAAGGAAACAGGGGAAAATATTTAAAAGTACTCAGGTGATTTGGTATCAAGTTAACAGGGGAGTAAAAATAGAAGTACTCATGGGATTTGATATAAAGTAAACAGGGGAGTAAAAATGAAAGTACTCAGGGGATTTGATATAAAATAACAGAGAAGTAAAAATAAAAGTACTCAGGCGATTTGATATAAAGTAAACATGGGAGTAAAAATAAAAGTACTCTGGTGATTTGATATAAAGCAAACAGGGGAGTAAAAATAGAAGAACTCAGGGGATTTGATATAAAGTAAACAGGGGAGTAAAAATGAAAGTACTCAGGGGATTTGATATAAAGCAACAGTGGAGTAAAAATAAAAGTACTCAGGCGATTTGATATAAAGTAACAGGGAATTAAAAATAAAAGTACTCAGTGGATTTGATATAAAGTTAACAGGGGAGAAAAAATAAAACTATACAGGGGATTTGATATAAAGTAAACAGGGGAGTAAAAATAAAAGTACTGAGGGGATTTGATATAAAGCAAACAGGGGAGTAAACATAAAGGTAATCAGGGGATTTGATATAAAGTAAACAGAGCAGTACAAACAAAAGTACTCAGGAGATTTGAAATCAAGTAAACAGCGGAGTAAAACTAAAAGACCTGAGGGGATTTGATATAAAGCAAACAGGGGAGTAAAAATAAAAGTAATCAGGGGATTTGATATAAAGTAAACAGAGGAGTAAAATTAAAAGTTATCAGGGGATTTGATATAAAGTAAACAGGGCAGTAAAAATAAAAGTATACAGGGTATTTGTTATAAAGTAACAGGGAAGTAAAAGTGAAAGTATACAGGGGATAAGATATAGTATATAAGTATACAGGAGAATAAAAATGAAACTACGCAGTGGAATATATATATATATATATATATATATATATATATATATATATATATATATATATATATATAAAGTTCAGTATGATAAGTATAGAACAAACATAAATTTACACAGTGGAATCATAATAAGTATAGAGCAAACAAAAGCGTACACACAGAAACAGACAGAAGTACACAGAGAAATAGACATATACGTACACAGAAAAATAGACATAAAAGTACACAGAGGAATAAACATAAACTTACACAGACGAATAGACGTAAACTTACACAGAAAAATATACATAAAAGTACACAGAGGAATAACATAAACTTACACAGACGAATAGACATACAAGTACACAAAGAAATATACATAAATTTACACAGAGGAATAAACATAAACGTACACAGAAAATTAGACATAAACTTACACAGAGAAATAGACATAAAAGTACACAGAGGAATAGACATAAAAGTAGACAGAGGAATAGACATAAGCTTACACAGAGAAATAGACATAAACGTACACAGAGGAACAGACACAAAAGTACACAGAGTAATAAACATAAACGTACACAGAGAAATAGACATAAAAGTACACAGAGGAATAAACCTAAACTTACACAGCAGAATAAACATAAACGTAAACAGAGAAATAGACATAAAAGCACACAGAGAAATGAACATAAACGTACATAGAGGAATAGACATAAAAGTACACAGAGGAATAGACATAAAAGTACACAGAGGAATAACCATAAACGTACACACAGAAATAGACATAAAAGCACACATAGAAATAAACATAAACGTACACAGAGGAACAAACATAAACGTACACAGAGGAATAGACGTAAACTAACACAGAAAAATATACATAAAAGTACACAGAGGAATAACATAAACTTACACAGACGAATAGACATACAAGTACACAAAGAAATATACATAAATTTACACAGAGAAATAGACATAAAAGTACACAGAGGAATAGACATAAAAGTACACAGAGGAATAACCATAAACGTACACACAGAAATAGACATAAAAGCACACATAGAAATAAACATAAACGTACACAGAGGAATAAACATAAACGTACACAGAGAAATAGACATTAGAGTACACAGAGGAATAAACATAAACGTACACAGAGAAATAGACATTAGAGTACACAGCGGAATAGACATAAACGTACACTGAGGAATAGACATAAAAATACACAGAGAAATGGACATAAACGTACACAGAGGAATAACCATAAACGTACACACAGAAATAGACATAAAAGCACACATAGAAATAAACATAAACGTACACAGAGGAACAAACATAAACGTACACAGAGGAATAGACGTAAACTTACACAGAAAAATATACATAAAAGTACACAGAGGAATAACATAAACTTACACAGACGAATAGACATACAAGTACACAAAGAAATATACATAAATTTACACAGAGGAATAAACATAAACGTACACAGAAAATTAGACATAAACTTACACAGAGAAATAGACATAAAAGTACACAGAGGAATAGACATAAAAGTAGACAGAGGAATAGACATAAGCTTACACAGAGAAATAGACATAAACGTACACAGAGGAACAGACACAAAAGTACACAGAGTAATAAACATAAACGTACACAGAGAAATAGACATAAAAGTACACAGAGGAATAAACCTAAACTTACACAGCAGAATAAACATAAACGTAAACAGAGAAATAGACATAAAAGCACACAGAGAAATAAACATAAACGTACATAGAGGAATAGACATAAAAGTACACAGAGAAATAGACATAAAAGTACACAGAGGAATAACCATAAACGTACACACAGAAATAGACATAAAAGCACACATAGAAATAAACATAAACGTACACAGAGGAATAAACATAAACGTACACAGAGAAATAGACATTAGAGTACACAGAGGAATAAACATAAACGTACACAGAGAAATAGACATTAGATTACACAGCGGAATAGACATAAACGTACACTGAGGAATAGACATAAAAATACACAGAGAAATGGACATAAACGTACACAGAGGAATAGACATAAAAGTACACGGAGGAATAAACATAAACGTACACAGAGAAATAGACATACAAGAAATCCGCGGATTCACACGTCTCGCCTAACGGGGTAGGACTTAAAAATAAAAGCAAAATGATGCTTAAATGAAAGTTTGTTAACATTTAATAACTAAAAACAATGGAGTTTACAGTTTGTTGAGATGAAATTTAAGTGCATTTGTTTACAAACAGAATGCCATTCTATAAAAAAAATCAAAACAAAAATTCATCAGCTTCAAAAAGTAGATCAAGGTCATAGATGAAATCAATGCGTCCAAAAAGATCTACTACCCAAGACACAACTATGTCAAAATAGAATGTTTTGTCTTCCAAAGATTAAGCTATAAACTAGGTTTAAAACATCTAGTACATAATTATAGTTCATGAGAAAGTTATATAAATGTAACAATTAAAGTTATCTGCCCTTTGCTTGGAGGGTCAAGGTCACATCCACATTTGCTTTGTCACGTTGCGATGTACCACCCTATATACAACTGTAGTACTGGGGCCGGTTTAACTGTAAACAAATGGGCGCCATTTTGTTTTCTAAAAATAGAAACGCACGTGGTATAGAGTAGGTCACTCCTCATTTGCATATGAATGGATTGTGGGTAGTGGGGATTAGTGTCAATATGTTCGGACAAAGGATATTGACTTAATCATTTAGCATACCCACGCGACAGGATGAGTGTCATAGGTTAATCCCTCTATTCAATCGACACTATTGAGAGACAGGATGTCTGAGTTGCCTTTGTATTACAACCGCAGAGGGGATTAGGGACAGGATGTTCGAATAAAAGGTATTGACATTTAGACTTAATCTATGGAAATTATAGAGACAGGATGTCTGATTTGAAAACAAGATTTGACCTGTTAAGACCATCTATAAATAAACTTTACGTTGATTTCTTTAAATAGCACAAACGGCCCCAACCGTAAAAGAAAACGTAAACAAAGGACCGGAAACCCTCTATTATACCAATATTTTGAACACAAGATATAACATGTTAGTACTTGACTGCAGATGTTCATAATTTTAGTTATTTATTGTAAATTCACAAGTGTTATACATGGTTAAAAAGTCTTCCCAATGACCATTTTGTAGTTGAATCCATGGAGTGATTTTGTACTGGCTTAATAAAAGTCGCATATCCAATCTCATCACCACAACCAACACCAACACCAACAACAACAGCACCACTAAACCCAACAACAGCAGAATGAATATCAGCAACAGCAACAACTACAGCAACAACAACATCCTACACCCACTGACATTTCTAAAATTCAACTAAACACATCCATGGTCAATTATGAAATGTACTCTATCTTTGGTACCGTAAAGTCCGCAGGGGTGTTTGGTTAAACGTAGGTCGGGGCCTGAGAAGTTACGTATACGTAAAAGTCCATCATCGTTTAAACGTTCCTTTAATAAGTCTCTCGGCTTTCTTACATATTTTTCCATTTACTCTTACTGACTTTAATTATGTACAATGCGTTCAGAAAAGGAGATGTTTTGATTGGTCTGAAATATCGTATTCTGATCGGAAGACAGCACCGGAAGCTCATCTGGGAGCTCCGTGAATGCATGAATACTGTCAGGTTATTGTCGGGGTACTGTCAGGGTACTGTGAGGGTACTGTGGGGGTACTCTGTGGGTACTGTAGGTACTGTGAGGGTACTGTGAGGGTACAGTGAGGGTAGTGTCAGGGTACAGTGAAGGTACTGTGAGTGAGGGTACTGTGAGGGTACCGTGTGGTACTGTAAGGGTACTGTGGGGGTGCTGTAGGGTACTGTGAGGGTACTGTGGGGGTATTGTCGGGGTACTGTGAAGATGAGGAGGAGGGGATTAAGGAGGAGGAGGAGGAAGAAGAGGAGGAGGAGGAGGAGGAGGAGGAGGAGGAGGAGGAGGAGGAGGAGGAGGAGGAGGAGGAGGAGGAGGAGGAGGAGGAGGAGGATTTGAGGGTACTGTGTGGGTACTCTCAGCGTATTGTCAGGGTACTGTGGGGTTATAAAAGAATAAAAGTATGTAAGAACAAGTGTCTTTAAAACTTCGAAAACTTAAGAAAACATGCCTTACAAATATAAACGGGTGTGCCAAATACGTACCCCACAGTACGCCCACATTACCCCACAGTACCCTCACAGTACTCCGACAATACCCTAACTCCTCCTCTTCCTTCTCACAGTACCTCGACAATACCCGCAGTACCATCGCAGAACCCTATCAGGACCCTACCGAACCCCAAAGTACCCTGACAGTACCCCCACAGTACCCTCACAGTACCCCACATTACCCTGATAGTACCCACAGTACCCTGACAGTACCCTGACAGTACCCCGACAATACCCAGACAGTATCCATGCGCTCACGGAGCTCCCAGAGGAGCCTCCGGTGCTGTCTTCCGATCAGAATACTATATTTCAGACCAATCAAAACATCTCCTTTTTTGAACACATTGTACATAATTAAAGTCAGTAAGAATAAATGGAAAAATACATAAGAAAGCCGAGAGACTTATTAAAGGAACATTTGAACTAAAAACAATGGAGTTTACAGTTTGTTGAGATGAAATTTAAGTGCATTTGTTTACAAACAGAATGCCATTCTATAAAAACAATCAAAACAAAAATTCATCAGCTTCAAAAAGTAGATCAAGGTCATAGATGAAATCAATGCGTCCAAAAAGATCTACTACCCAAGACACAACTATGTCAAAATAGAATGTTTTGTCTTCCAAAGATTAAGCTATAAACTAGGTTTAAAACATCTAGTACATAATTATAGTTCATGAGAAAGTTATATAAATGTAACAATTAAAGTTATCTGCCCTTTGCTTGGAGGGTCAAGGTCACATCCACATTTGCTTTGTCACGTTGCGATGTACGGTGGGTGGGTGGCTGGGTGGGTGGGCGGGCGGGCGGGCGGGCGGGCGGGCGGGAGGGATGGTTGGTTGGTTGGTTGGTTGGTTGGTTGGTTGGTTGGTTGGTTGGTTGGTTGGTGTTTTATGGCATTGTCAGCACATCAAGCTATATATGACAGTCGATGTTTTAGTGGTGGAGGCAGACCGCCCCCTTTGTCATGGATAGAACCTGTACTGTATTCCTCCCGCCATCCAAGAGAATTGACAACAACCAACCCGCAGCGGTGAGAGGCGAGAAAGTTTGAAACGCAGTGTTTTTACCATACCAGCAACGGAGGCAAGTAGTAAGGTAAACGGATATAAAAGTACAACAAGAAATAGGCATAAAACTACTAAGGGGAATATAATATTATACAGAAGTACACAGCAGAAGAGACATAACTCTACACAGGGCAATATACGTTAAAGTATACAGAAAAATAGACATAAAAGTACACAGCTGAATAGAACTAAAAGTACAAGGGGGAATAGAATTGAATTGAATTGGGGTTTTAAGACGCACCAACACATGAAAGGTTATATGGCGCCTAACAGGAATGAACATGCCAGGATCATCCTCCATGTACATCGAGATAAAATATGGAGAATGGGCCTAGAACCTTCTCAACCTGAACTGCAGAGTTGCTGCAAATTCTAATGTAGACACTCCATTTACGCTGGAGCCACGTTTATTGTTTTTTGCCACTGCTCTAGTGATGTGAGCGAGATGGCACCTGAAACAATCTAGGGATCATGATGAAGACCTTTAATGAACATGAACAAAAAATGATAAAAAGAACATGAAATTAGGGGGATTCTATCTCTCTGCCTACCCCTCCAACTGGATCTGCAGTGGCCCTATTATTTGCCCTGTAACCAAACGGGGCCACCGGGAACCACACGGGGATCATGGGGGAATAGAAACAAAAATATACAGGAGAATAGACATAACAGTACACATGAGAATAAGGAGAATAGACATAACAGTAGACAGGAGAATAGACATACAAGGGAATACACATGGCTCATCATTACGATACATATTCACCCTATACTATGGAATAGAATTCTGCATTTCTTCTACATGTCTGGAAGAGACTGCACTACACGGACTGCCAAGTTAAGATTTACTTTTGACACACAAAGCAGTGGGAATATGTGACATGCTCAAGGACATATTAAAAGCTAGAATTTGTTTTTGTGATCGGTTGGTTGAATGGTGTTTACATTACTTTTAAGCACATTTTAGGCTATATATGATTAATTTTTTTCAGTGGTGGAAACAGAAAACCACTCAATTTTTCCTGGGTAGAACCAGAACTGTATAACTCCCGCCATTTGTAAAATCAACACATCTCACAAGTCGAGCTCCCAGCGGGATTGGAACCCGCAGCGGTGAGAGGATGTATCTCCCCTAAATTATATAGTTTAGTTTAAACATATTTTATTTGCCAATAAATATTTACATAGCAATAGGGCCTAAAATGTATAGATTTCCCTGTTAACATCATCAAGTGTTGCAACTGAAATTGACTAGAACTATCAATGAAGGTGATGAATTCCCCACTTTTTTTATATAGCTGATGAGATTGCTGCAATAAATTCTGCAATAAATTAGGCAATCAGCAATTGGTGATGTAGAAAACCATAAGGACATCAGTTGTAACGACTATATGAAGTTTGGGAACAACCCATTCAAAACTGTTTGAGAAATGCAAGTACTAAACAAGAGGCCCAAGAGGGCCTGTGGAAGCTCTACTGGCTAATATGGCTCTTATAACATCAATGAAGCGAGTGACTATCGTCTTAAAGAGGTAAAATATAGCATTTTTAACTAAATCAAGAGCCATAACTCCACCATTACTGGTCCGATTTGGCTGGTTTTCGAACTTGGCCAGTAGAGATAATAATAATATAAAAAATAAAAAAAAAAAAAAAAAAAAAATTAAAGAAATATAAAAATAATAAAAGAAAAAAAAAGTCAAAACATTTGGTTTGGTAAAGATCAGATAAAAAATGAACGCCCTTTCGCCTTAACAAAGTCAAAATATAGCATATTTAACGAAATCAAGGGCCATAACTCCCATGTTACTGGTCCGATTTGGCTGGTTTTCGAACTTGTCCGCACTTTTATTGACATTAACAATCTGGTAAAATTTGGTGAAGATCGGATGAAAAATGAAGGCCCTATCGTCTTAAAGGGAGTACATCAGGATTTTCATGGGGTCTAGGTGTCCGACTAAAAATTGACAAAAAATAGCATTTTCTATTCTGAATGGCCTAAACATAATGAATGAGCCGAAAAATTATCCCTTATTTGCCAAAAAAAACCATTCTGCACAGCAATATGTGCTATCCTAGGTGACGCACCAGGGTTAATTTCAGCATTTTACGTCCGATTCCATCATAGCTATATGGTGTTTTCAAAGTTTAGACAGTAACACAATGGTTCTAACATTATATTTTGATTGATATAAGTGTTTTATCATGAACTGCAACATTTTTAAAATTTAAGATGTTTCATGAAAAATCCTGCTGTACCCCCTTTAATGAGGCAAAATATAGCATTTTTAACTAAATCAAGGGCCATAACTCCCTGTAACTGATCCGATCTGGTTGGTTTTCGAACTTATCCGAGATTTTATTGACACTAACAATCTGGTAAAGATTGGTTAAGATCGGATGAAAATGTAGGCCCTATCGTCTTAACGATGCAAAATATAGCGTTTTTAACTAAATCAAGGGCCATAATTCCGCTGTTACTGGTCCGACCTGGCTGGTTTTCGAAGTTGTCCGAGCTATGATTGACATTAACAATCTGGTAAAGGTTGGTAAAAATTGGATAAAAAAATGAACGTCCTATCTTCTTAACGAGGCAAAATATAGCATTTTTAAATATATCAAGGGCCACAACTCCCTGTTACTGGTCCGATTTGGCTGGTTTTCGAACTTGTCTGAGCTTTCATTGACATTAACAATTTGGTAAAGATCAGATGAAAAAATGAAGGCCATATCGTCTTAACGAGACAAAAGTTAATGACGGACGGACGACGGACAACTCGGCATCCCAAAAGCTCTGCTGGCCTTTGGCCAATATAGCTAAAAATGTGTTACACGATGCAACAGAACATAAAGGTGTTACGCGACACTATGGGACGTTACGGACAGTGTGATTTCTATATAACCCCCACTTCACTTTGTGAAAGCAAGAGTATAGTGAACAGGCACGCTTTTAGGATATGCAAAACTAGAGGCAGACCGCCCCTTTTGTCATGGATAGAACCTGTACTGTATTCCTCCCGCCATCCAAGAGAATGACAACAACCAACCCGCAGCGGTGAGAGGCGAGAAAGTTTTGAAACGCAGTGTTTTTACCATACCAGCAACGGAGGCAAGTAGTAAGGTAAACGGATATAAAAGTACAACAAGAAATAGGCATAAAACTACTAAGGGGAATATAATATTATACAGAAGTACACAGCAGAAGAGACATAACTCTACACAGGGCAATATACGTTAAAGTATACAGAAAAATAGACATAAAAGTACACAGCTGAATAGAACTAAAAGTACAAGGGGGAATAGAATTGAATTGAATTGGGGTTTTAAGACGCACCAACACATGAAAGGTTATATGGCGCCTAACAGGAATGAACATGCCAGGATCATCCTCCATGTACATCGAGATAAAATATGGAGAATGGGCCTAGAACCTTCTCAACCTGAACTGCAGAGTTGCTGCAAATTCTATTGTAGACACTCCATTTACGCTGGAGCCACGTTTTATTGTTTTTTGCCACTGCTCTAGTGATGTGAGCGAGATGGCACCTGAAACAATCTAGGGATCATGATGAAGACCTTTAATGAACATGAACAAAAAATGATAAATGAACATGAATTTAGGGGATTCTATCTCTCTGCCTACCCCTCCAACTGGATCTGCAGTGGCCCTATTATTTGCCCTGTAACCAAACGGGCCACCGGGAACCACACGGGGATCATGGGGGAATAGAAACAAAAATATACAGGAGAATAGACATAACAGTACACATGAGAATAAGGAGAATAGACATAACAGTACACAGGAGAATAGACATACAAGGGAATACACATGGCTCATCATTACGATACATATATTCACCCTATACTATGGAATAGAATTCTGCATTTCTTCTACATGTCTGGAAGAGACTGCACTACACGGACTGCCAAGTTAAGATTTACTTTTGACACACAAAGCAGTGGGAATATGTGACATGCTCAAGGACATATTAAAAGCTAGAATTTGTTTTTGTGATCGGTTGGTTGAATGGTGTTTACATTACTTTTAAGCACATTTTAGGCTATATATGATTAATTTTTTTCAGTGGTGGAAACAGAAAACCACCTCAATTTTTCCTGGGTAGAACCAGTACTGTATAACTCCCGCCATTTGTAAAATCAACACATCTCACAAGTCGAGCTCCCAGCGGGATTGGAACCCGCAGCGGTGAGAGGATGTATCTCCCCTAAATTATATAGTTTAGTTTAAACATATTTTATTTGCCAATAAATATTTACATAGCAATAGGGCCTAAAATGTATAGATTTTCCCTGTTAACATCATCAAGTGTTGCAACTGAAATTGACTAGAACTATCAATAAAGGTGATGAATTCCCCACTTTTTTATATAGCTGATGAGATTGCTGCAATAAATTCTGCAATAAATTAGGCAATCAGCAATTGGTGATGTAGAAAACCATAAGGACATCAGTTGTAACGACTATATGAAGTTTGGGAACAACCCATTCAAAACTGTTTGAGAAATGCAAGTACTAAACAAGAGGCCCAAGAGGGCCTGTGGAAGCTCTACTGGCTAATATGGCTCTTATAACATCAATGAAGCGAGTGACTATCGTCTTAAAGAGGTAAAATATAGCATTTTTAACTAAATCAAGAGCCATAACTCCACCATTACTGGTTCGATTTGGCTGGTTTTCGAACTTGGCCAGTAGAGATAATAATAATATAAAAAAAAAAAAATACAAAAAAAAAAAAAAAATTAAAGAAATATAAAAATAATAAAAGAAAAAAAAAGTCAAAACATTTGGTTTGGTAAAGATCAGATAAAAAAATGAACGCCCTTTCGCCTTAACAAGTCAAAATATAGCATATTTAACGAAATCAAGGGCCATAACTCCCATGTTACTGGTCCGATTTGGCTGGTTTTCGAACTTGTCCGCACTTTTATTGACATTAACAATCTGGTAAAATTTGGTGAAGATCGGATGAAAAATGAAGGCCCTATCGTCTTAATGAGGCAAAATATAGCATTTTTAACTAAATCAAGGGCCATAACTCCCCTGTAACTGATCCGATCTGGTTGGTTTTCGAACTTATCCGAGATTTTTATTGACACTAACAATCTGGTAAAGTTTGGTTAAGATCGGATGAAAAATGTAGGCCCTATCGTCTTAACGATGCAAAAATATAGCGTTTTTAACTAAATCAAGGGCCATAATTCCGCTGTTACTGGTCCGACCTGGCTGGTTTTCGAAGTTGTCCGAGCTATGATTGACATTAACAATCTGGTAAAGTTTGGTAAAAATTGGATAAAAAATGAACGTCCTATCTTCTTAACGAGGCAAAATATAGCATTTTTAAATATATCAAGGGCCACAACTCCCTGTTACTGGTCCGATTTGGCTGGTTTTCGAACTTGTCTGAGCTTTCATTGACATTAACAATTTGGTAAAGATCAGATGAAAAAATGAAGGCCCTATCGTCTTAACGAGACAAAAGTTAATGACGGACGGACGACGGACAACTCGGCATCCCAAAAGCTCTGCTGGCCTTTGGCCAATATAGCTAAAAATGTGTTACACGATGCAACAGAACATAAAGGTGTTACGCGACACTATGGGACGTTACGGACAGTGTGATTTCTATATAACCCCCACTTCACTTTGTGAAAGCAAGAGTATAGTGAACAGGCACGCTTTTAGGATATGCAAAACTAGAGGCAGACCGCCCACTTTGTCATGGATAGAACCTGTACTGTATTCCTCCCGCCATCCAAGAGAATTGACAACAACCAACCCGCAGCGGTGAGAGGCGAGAAAGTTTGAAACGCAGTGTTTTTTACCATACCAGCAACGGAGGCAAGTAGTAAGGTAAACGGATATAAAAGTACAACAAGAAATAGGCATAAAACTACTAAGGGGAATATAATATTATACAGAAGTACACAGCAGAAGAGACATAACTCTACACAGGGCAATATACGTTAAAGTATACAGAAAAAATAGACATAAAAGTACACAGCTGAATAGAACTAAAAGTACAAGGGGGAATAGAATTGAATTGAATTGGGGTTTTAAGACGCACCAACACATGAAAGGTTATATGGCGCCTAACAGGAATGAACATGCCAGGATCATCCTCCATGTACATCGAGATAAAATATGGAGAATGGGCCTAGAACCTTCTCAACCTGAACTGCAGAGTTGCTGCAAATTCTATTGTAGACACTCCATTTACGCTGGAGCCACGTTTATTGTTTTTTGCCACTGCTCTAGTGATGTGAGCGAGATGGCACCTGAAACAATCTAGGGATCATGATGAAGACCTTTAATGAACATGAACAAAAAATGATAAAATGAACATGAATTTAGGGGGATTCTATCTCTCTGCCTACCCCTCCAACTGGATCTGCAGTGGCCCTATTATTTGCCCTGTAACCAAACGGGGCCACCGGGAACCACACGGGGATCATGGGGGAATAGAAACAAAAATATACAGGAGAATAGACATAACAGTACACATGAGAATAAGGAGAATAGACATAACAGTACACAGGAGAATAGACATACAAGGGAATACACATGGCTCATCATTACGATACATATTCACCCTATACTATGGAATAGAATTCTGCATTTCTTCTAAAGAGACTGCACTACACGGACTGCCAAGTTAAGATTTACTTTTGACACACAAAGCAGTGGGAATATGTGACATGCTCAAGGACATATTAAAAGCTAGAATTTGTTTTTGTGATCGGTTGGTTGAATGGTGTTTACATTACTTTTAAGCACATTTTAGGCTATATATGATTAATTTTTTTCAGTGGTGGAAACAGAAAACCACTCATTTTTTCCTGGGTAGAACCAGTACTGTATAACTCCCGCCATTTGTAAAATCAACACATCTCACAAGTCGAGCTCCCAGCGGGATTGGAACCCGCAGCGGTGAGAGGATGTATCTCCCCTAAATTATATAGTTTAGTTTAAACATATTTTATTTGCCAATAAATATTTACATAGCAATAGGGGCCTAAAATGTATAGATTTCCCTGTTAACATCATCAAGTGTTGCAACTGAAATTGACTAGAACTATCAATGAAGGTGATGAATTCCCCACTTTTTTTATATAGCTGATGAGATTGCTGCAATAAATTCTGCAATAAATTCTGCAATCAGCAATTGGTGATGTAGAAAACCGTAAGGACATCAGTTGTAACGACTATATGAAGTTTGGGAACAACCCATTCAAAACTGTTTGAGAAATGCAAGTACTAAACAAGAGGCCCAAGAGGGCCTGTGGAAGCTCTACTGGCTAATATGGCTCTTATAACATCAATGAAGCGAGTGACTATCGTCTTAAAGAGGTAAAATATAGCATTTTTAACTAAATCAAGAGCCATAACTCCACCATTACTGGTCCGATTTGGCTGGTTTTCGAACTTGGCCAGTAGAGATAATAATAATATAAAAAAAAAAAAATTAAAAAAAAAAAAAAAAATTAAAGAAATATAAAAATAATAAAAGAAAAAAAAAGTCAAAACATTTGGTTTGGTAAAGATCAGATAAAAAATGAACGCCCTTTCGCCTTAACAAGTCAAAATATAGCATATTTAACGAAATCAAGGGCCATAACTCCCATGTTACTGGTCCGATTTGGCTGGTTTTCGAACTTGTCCGCACTTTTATTGACATTAACAATCTGGTAAAATTTGGTGAAGATCGGATGAAAAATGAAGGCCCTATCGTCTTAATGAGGCAAAATATAGCATTTTTAACTAAATCAAGGGCCATAACTCCCCTGTAACTGATCCGATCTGGTTGGTTTTCGAACTTATCCGAGATTTTATTGACACTAACAATCTGGTAAAGTTTGGTTAAGATCGGATGAAAAATGTAGGCCCTATCGTCTTAACGATGCAAAATATAGCGTTTTTAACTAAATCAAGGGCCATAATTCCGCTGTTACTGGTCCGACCTGGCTGGTTTTCGAAGTTGTCCGAGCTATGATTGACATTAACAATCTGGTAAAGTTTGGTAAAAATTGGATAAAAAATGAACGTCCTATCTTCTTAACGAGGCAAAATATAGCATTTTTAAATATATCAAGGGCCACAACTCCCTGTTACTGGTCCGATTTGGCTGGTTTTCGAACTTGTCTGAGCTTTCATTGACATTAACAATTTGGTTAAGATCAGATGAAAAATGAAGGCCCTATCGTCTTAACGAGACAAAAGTTAATGACGGACGGACGACGGACAACTCGGCATCCCAAAAGCTCTGCTGGCCTTTGGCCAATATAGCTAAAAATGTGTTACACGATGCAACAGAACATAAAGGTGTTACGCGACACTATGGGACGTTACGGACAGTGTGATTTCTATATAACCCCCACTTCACTTTGTGAAAGCAAGAGTATAGTGAACAGGCACGCTTTTAGGATATGCAAAACTAGACATGATCTGGAAAATTCCCAGCAAGTTTGGTTGAAATCTGTATAAAAATATAGGTGGAGAAAAAGCATCAGGACAGATGGCCAGACGGAAAAATCAAGCAAAAACAATCTGTCTTGCTCTTATGGAGGGGAAAACATAAAGTTCTGCAACCAAAGGTAAAGGTTGTGGTTGTGACATTACATCTTTTCCATTATAATTGATTTTCATGGTTTTTAAAATATACAATAACACCATAATATATTTGTTTAAATTTTAAATTTATTATTTCAATTTGATAGGTGGCAAAGTGATATTTCTTCACAACAATGGTTTATAGAGATAATATAACAAGAGCATTACAGCACTGTAACGCTTACCTGAAACGTATGCAATCAGCTGTACATTTATTCATAAACAAATTACAAGAAAACCCAGTCATACAATATAGCATAAACCAATTACAACAAAACCCAGTCATACTATATAGCATAAACAAATTGCAATACATACAATATAGCATAAATAAATGACACTAAAACCCAGTCATACAATATAGCATAACCAAATTACAATAAAACCCAGTCATACAATATCGCATAAACAAATTACAATAAAACCCAGTAATACAATATAGCATAAACAAATACAACCCAGGTCAGCATGTCCATAGTTTAGGAGGGCACAAGGCTGCTCTTGAAGTATTAATGTATACCTTAGTGTTTTGCTTCTTTCATTACTTCTCATGAACAGACTCAATAAAACCGAGTCTGCTGCTTTATTCTCTTAATTGTGTTTGTTGCTCCCAAAGGATCACCTTTATCAGTATTTATTAACATTCACACTAGCGTTCGTTTAGTGCAGTGTGGCGGCTGTAAAAATCTCCCCGTGCTACGAAACAGTAGTGTTATTTTTACTGGTCCTTTGGGACCAGCGAGCCCAATATAGGTGGCTTTGAATTAGAATACCGCTTAAGCCGGTGCTGGGGGGGCGTGAGAGGTGTTGCTTCTTTCATTACTTCTCATGAACAGACTCAATAAAACCGAGTCTGCTGCTTTATTCTCCTAATTGTGTTTGTTGCTCCCAAAGGATCACCTTTATCAGTATTTATTTATACAACATATTTTGCCTTTTTTCAAAAGAAAATGCAAATAAATAATTCAATATAAAGGTAACAATGTTATGAATTATCATATCTGCAAATTTTGTTCTGTAGGTTTTTCTGAATTAATGATGCAGTGGGTACTAAACAATATAGTTTTTGAAATTTTTTATTTTTTTTATTATATTAAATATATTAAAATTACTACCGGTATGTAAATAATCAAGACTGCCGGGTATCCCTTTAAGACTTTTGATAACAAGATTGCAATTATGCTTAGAGAGCTAAAAATGCAGCAACACAACTTATACATTTATAAATCAGCCACACAGAACTAATCAAATACACTGTCAGTAAGAACAGAGTGTCATCTTATACAGTCTTATTCACTTCATGTATCCAATTGGCTTGCAGAACGTCAGTGGTTCTACCCAGGTGCCCGCCCGTGCACGACAATTGTCCGGAGGGGCCCTGGGGTCTTCCTCCACCAGTGGAAGCTGGAAAGTCACCATATGACCTTAGCTGTTGGTGCGACTATAAATCCAATGCAATTCAATTCAATTCAGTTTCATGTACCAAGTATTAACTGTTTCCATCAAATAAATATATTTAACACATAACTTGTGGTCTCATCACCGAATCATCATTCTTTTCTTTTCCATTCAGCTCTGTGTGCGTTGGAATTGCCTCTCGATTTGCTTAACGTTTAAATGCAGGATTATGGAAATCGACGAGGTAGCTCCATTGTTCGGTGTCGTACAGAGAGATCGTGTCAAGATAAGGAGTCATCATACGGTAATGTTGTACAAATAAATGTTCCTCAAGATGCGTTTATGATAAATAGAATCTCACATTCATGCCTACTTAATATCAAGGTAATAATAATACAACACGCTTGAAAATTCTGCATTGCTTTTATACTGAAGGAAACTCCGGAATTTCCGATATATAATTTCTATACTGCATACTTAATTCCACGTAATATTCCAGAGAATTCCAAAGTTGTTTTGTAAAAGAATAGTTGTATCTAGTTAGAGAAAGGGTAAAACTATGCTGCTGTAGACTTTTAAACACAGTTCACTTAGTAACATGACTTCATAAATGTTGAAGTTCTGCTTTGAAAATTTGAGTACTGTATTTAACGTAAAGAGATTACATTTTGCATCCTAAGTTTGCTCACCTGCTTGAGCCCAATGCGTATTTTATCAATAATGAAACTTGGAAGGAATCAAATTGGGTTTTAAGGCGCACCAACATATGAAAGGTTATACGGCGCCTAACAGGAATGAACATGCCAGCTCATCCTCCATATACATCGAGATAAAATATGGAGAATGAGACTAGAACCTTCTCACCTGCAGAGTTGCTGCAAATTCTATTGTAGACACTCCATTTATGCTGGAGCCTTGTTTATTGTTTTTCTGCCACTGCTCTAGTGATCTGAGCGAGATGGCATCTGAAACAATGCAGGGGTCATGAAGACTTTTATTGAGAATGAACAAAAATGATAAAATGAACATGAATTTGGACCCCTCTGCTTACCCGTCCAACGGGATCTGCAGCGGCCCTATTCTTTGCACCGGAAACGAACGGGGCTCCCGGAACCACATGGGGTCAACTTTGAAGGAATATCATTTGTTGTGTTATATATTGTTTTAGTCTTTTTTTATGTAGCCATGTACCATTCAATTAACAGCAGCATAGTATACATACAATATAAAGCGAAAATTCAGGAGTTGCATGTTTTTTCCCCTTTAGTCTATATAAAAACTTTTAGCAAGCATGCATACGCCTATTCTTAACCTTTGGAAGTTAAAAATGTAATTAAAAAAGCAACACATATAAAACTGCTGAAATATTAAAATATTTTTTATATTTTTTAAAACAAAAGGAACCATTTGAGCAAAGTTCAAAAACCACCTGGAATCAAAAGCATGTAAAACCATTTAAATAATGTACACTTATCATTAGTTCAGATTTAAAACTGTGTAGGTACGTGTGCAAAACTCCTATTTCGATATAAGCTAGTGCCTAAAAGAAAAGAGACACTAGCTCTGATTGAAATGGGAGTTTTGCAATGATAATTTCAATTAGCATAAATTAAATAAAAACTTGTTATGCCATACAGATAACAGTAGAAAATGTATATATCAAATATATTGACAGCCAGTCCTCTCCTATTTAGTTTGGTATACAAAGAAACGTTTTTTAGTGGCATAAGAAACTAAAGCGTAGAAAAGGTCTGAAGTTATAAACTGCACATCCTGATTTACATCCAGTGGAGAGGTGGTTTGGGTTTACTTCCATCAAATTACATATCATACTCTGGTTAAATAGGCTTGTAATTAAATGTCACCCTCACAATACTCTGTAACAAATCTATTTACAAATATCTTTACAACTCTGCCATTAATTTACCAAGATTAACATATAACAAAGACTGAGGTAGTAGCGGTTTTGAGTCTTCAAACAAAATTAAAACAGAACATCAATTATTCTCCCTATCTATTTTATGTTATATACATTTTAAATTTACAAATCGGTGAAAACTTATTAAAACAGTCTATTAAATCAATTTAGAATTATTTTATTATTAGAATTTTGTGTGTCTGGGTTTCAAGAACCTCATTACTCGATGTCCAGTAAAACCTTGTTGTGTTCTGAGAATGTAATGATCTTTAAATTAACTGGTTTCATTGGTCCAATTTTTTTATCACTGAACCAATCAGAATGCTTCATTCATATTTTCATTTGGTTGTTTCTACCATGATGTCATGGCTGGTATTATGACATCACATCATGCTATTATGACATCACGTCTCGCTATTATGATTCAACTCAGCGTTATCTCAGAACAGAATGAGCCTTTTAATTCAATGCTGCGAGAAACAATAAGACCGTTTGTATCACTCATTATGTAATGAGTTTCTTGAAACCAAGAATCACAAAATTCTAAAAAATAAAATAATTCTTAAATGATTTAATAGACTGTTCTAGATGCCAATTAAAAGCGTAAATAAATTACATCTCTTAAGGGGACACATGGCAATCGTAATGATTTTTTTTAAAAACATGTGGTGTCCCATTAAGTTTTTCTACATAGCTTGCTTATTATTTGAAAAGTTCAATTTTTAATCTTACTAAAACATTTGGTAGAAACAAAGAAAAACTTTAAACTCCAAATTTTATTAAAAATATTTAAAATATAATTATGCAAGCAGGTTTAAAGTCAATAAAGAGGTTAATTACAATGCCTGATCAATATTTCACAATTGCTGTGTGTCCCTTTCAGATAATACACTTAAAAAAATATATCAAACTGGCCAATCCAATAAACCAGTGTCCTTACCACTGGCCTACAGCACCACAGAGTATTGGTGTGCAATGCAAGTGCAAAGTTATGTTTCTAGATAAACAAAAATGAGTTCATTGACCTACTGACATGATAGGTAGAAAACTGATGTCACTACATTTGTATTTTACATGTAAAATGTAAAAACTATTTAAAACTTAACAGTTCTATCTATATATGCTACATTTAAAATAAACCTTATATATACAAGTTAAACATACAATTATAAATGATACAGGGCTATGTTATCAGATAAGAGAATAAGGCTGTTTCTTGTTCACTAAATCAACAAAAAACATATTTTACTCCGGGGAGGCGACGGTGGAGGTTATGGGGAGAGGATGGTGGAGGTTATGAATGTTGTTTGATGGCTATACGCAGTATAGGCTATTTAGAGTTGCCCCAGTGAGAGGCGAAGTATACACATTAGGTGGTCTGAGTAATAACTTTCATATCTCATCCAACCCCTTCTCCAAGAAGCTGTGGCATGAAGTAAAACCGTAATTTCAGCTTAAAAAGTTTGCAAATTGTAAATTTAAACATTTAATAGGTATTTTAAACAGGTTATCACATTTTTTCAGTAAAACATGTTTTTAAACCCTGCTAATATAAGCTTTCCTAACGCTTAATGGAATTAAGGGGGGACCACGTAATGTAAAAATCCGGGAACCTGCCCTTACTCTCATTAAAGGAAATACATCAGGATTGCTATTATTCTAAGAATTATTCAAATACATTATTTATGTATTTAATTGATAAAATAAACTCAGTGAGCCATAAAACATCAAAAGAAATTACACTGAACACATAAAATAATGATCCGAAGAAGATATTTCCTAACTATGGTGACGTGCCAGTGATAGCTATTTTGAACTTGGCGTAACGTATTGCAAAGCGAGCGTCATTGTGTAGATATCGCCGATTTGCTCCGCGTGACAGCTATTTATAACTTGGAGTTTTCTCTATGGACTTTTAAAGACTTGTAATTATAATTTTTAATTATTGCGCTGTATTATAGGAAACTGTTAATGTTCTTCTATATCTATAATTAGTTCGCACTTTAAATTGGTCATTTCATATACTTTATGTTTTTAAACAAATTAGATCCCAAAGCCTGATACTCCCTTTACACAGATTCCTGTGGTTCTTTAACATGCCTGGATGATAATACTCCGCTACAATGGACCTTCTGAATTATGTCCCTATCTAACGGATGAGGCTAAAGGAAGGTATCTTGCCCGAGAACACGCAGACTAAACTCAGTGGCACTAGGGAGACTTTAATCCTGGTCCTATGGTTTCACGTTAACCGTGCTACCGATTTGGTTCATGCAAGCATCCTATGACAGCGGAGGGACGATGGAATGAAATCATGAAATCATGATGACAACGGTCTTTCACATATACCACATGCTATCAGTAGCTGGAAAACAATGTGCCCCCAAACTGGTTTCGAAGCCATGTAATTCCTAGAGAAAAATAAAGAATTTGTGTTGCCAGGTGGAAAACTATTAACCAAGGTGGCTTTAAAGCCATTTTGTTCCAAACAGAAAACAATGAACATGTGTTGCATGCTTTGATAGTTAATGTTCCATGTGGAATACAATGCGATTTAGTTGTTCTCTTTATTCGAGGCAATCTCAATATAAAATAAAACTAATACTGCTGTATATTTATCAGTTGAGATGAGCTGAATCGGGTTATTACGGCGCACCAAGTTATGGTAAATAATGAAGATTCCTGGGTCCAATTTTATGAAAAAGATGTAAAATATATCCAACTATGGCTAAAAGTAGACTAAATAATGGGAGTACTAAGCCACTGCCATTTATACATGTGCATCACAGGGGTCATTGTCACATTGGATACTGATACCTGTCCCAGTTCCCTGTGATGCAAGAACCAGCTGTCTGTGATACCGGAACCAGCTCCCTGAGATACTAGATCCAGCTCCCTCTGATACCAGACCCGGCTCTCCATGATACCAGACCTAGTTCATGAGATACCAGAACCAGCTCCCTGTGATACCAGACCCAGCGGCCTGTGATACTGGAACCAGCTCCCTGTGATACCAGACCTAGCTCCCAGTGATATCAGAACCAGCTCTCTGTGATACTAATCCGGCTGCCTGTGATACCAGACCCAGCTCCCTGTGATACCAGAACCAGCTCTCTGTGATCTGTGATACCAGAACCAGCTCTCTGTGATCTGTGATAACAGAACCAGCTCTCTGTGATCTGTGATACCAGAACCAGCTCTCTGTGATACCAGAACCAGCTCCCTGTGATACCAGAATGAGCTCCCTGAGACACATGTTTCTAACAAGAATAACCCTGAAAGCCGTATCTACTAAGCTGGAGTGACTCATCCCTATGCTCAAGAACTACCATTGGTCAGAGGAGCTGAACCTTTTTAAAAACTGTTTTAACAGAAATAGGTTAATAATCAATAGGTCAATAAATGAGTGAATGCTTGACCTTGAAATTACTACAGTTTGACAGAAGGTCAATAATTGAGCAATTAACATAGAACATAATACGGTTATAACAAATGTAGTTTTAACATACTGAGGTTTATCATGAGCTCTCGACCTTGAACATATGGTTTTAGCAAAAGTAGGTATATTATCGAGCGACCGACCTTGGACATATGGTTTTAGCCAACGTACATGTAGATCTATTATCCAGTGCGTGACTGCGAACTTGCGTGAATATATGGTTTTAACAGAAGTAGGTTGTAACGATGGCTTGACCTTGGATATATGGTTTTAACAGGCACTTGACCTTGGACATATCATCTAACTTTGAAGACATGGAACTTAGAACCAGCAGCTTGTTTTGAAATAAAGGACATGATATTTGTTCATATATACACATAATATCATTTTGTGACTGTGCTATTTATACATCTATATGTCTATATTCCAATCAAATTTAACATGCATTTACATAAATATGTATAAACCCTTTTCAAAGTATATAGCATCAATATCATTACAACTTTTGTTCCACTGAGCTCATTTTAGGCATAAATTGACGGAGATAAAAGAAAGTAAATAAACGTAACCAAAGTATTCTTTTTTTTGTATTACAGTTAGGCATGCTTGCTTTACCACTTGTTTCTGATTCTCACAGGCGAAATTAAAGGGACACACAGCAATCTTGATTTGTTTAAAACTTTCAGCGTCACTTTCTACATAACTTGCATTTTTGCAATCATTAATATTAATTATTAGAATAGTTAAGTTTTGCATAAATTGCACTAATAATATATTGCAAGATTTGGTGGAATTAGTTAAAAAAAATATAAAAACTTAAAATGTTGTCTAGTTATATGCAAGCGGGTTTAAAGTTAACCCTTAACCCGCTACATATATAAAATGGACAGTTCTTTCTTTGAATTAAGACCATTCCATTTATGTGATAAAGGGGTGTTTTGGGGGAAATGACTGATCAGCAGATGGATATTGTAAACCCTGATCAGCCTGCGAGTTACTCACAGGGCAGTCTGATCAGGGTTTACATTGGACGCAAAGCTATTATAGTCGTGCATAGAGGGTTAAGGGTTAATAAGATACGGGATTTATATATCAGGATGCTAGTATCAATGCTTAATAATCATTTCCAGATTGCTGTGTGTCCCTTTAACAGTTGGAATGACCATTGGTCAATCTGTCCATTATCAGACGGTCAGTGAGTCGCTTACTGTGCCTACTGAATATATATGTAGCAAGTTGCAAATTAAACTTTCATGTCATATTCATGCGACTCCTATTTTATCTGGTTCAATTCGTGTTCTACCATATTTCCCCAATTTAAATGCTCCCACCTTCCTCCTAATTTCTGTAGAAATGAACTAACCAATTATCGTTAATCGTCTCAAATCAAATTTAAGTATTATAGGGTATAATATGTCATTTTTTAATGCAGAGCATGCTTGCTATCATTTTTACATTTTGTTTATACCAAATTACAACTTCGGTTTCATACGGTTTTCCCTCATACAAATCCCCCCTTTTGTAAAACGAATCGTCATCGGATGTTTTTAAAAGGGTTACAGTAATATAGCCCTCCAGCAGGAACCTCCAAATTGGACCCTGATACTGGTACTATATGACATTTAATATCAATCGGTAATTTGAAAAGAAATTAATAGATCTAGTTTAAATCTAGCGAAATGCCCAACAGATATAATTTTATATCCTTCTACACATTATTAAAGGAACACAAGAAAATCGATTGTAATATGAATTAACATATATTTGCTCCAAGGAACACATGAAAATCGATTTTAATATTAATTAACATATATCTGACCCAAGGAACACATGAAAATCGATATTAATGTAAACAAATATTTGACCCGATGAAGTTCATGAAGATTATTTAAATTAACACACCATTAAAATAAATCAAAAGAACACACAAAAATTAAATAAAATCGACCCAGTCGTGCTTTAAGACAAGATTGCTGTGACTACCCGTATATCTATTTTTGCTACAAGACATAATTGGTAGGGCTGACTATTGAATGAACAATTGACTATTGCAATAGTATTGCTGTTGCAGAAAGTACAGTTGCAATACTATTACTATTGTGATATACTATTGCAATTTTGATAAAAATTAAATGAAACTATTGAAACTATCGATAGTTCAGCATACTATCGCCAATATTAATCGATAGTTCAATCTGCTATCGATGCATCGCTATCGGGGCGATCACAATCGCTCGGTAGTTTGATGTACGGTTACACCTCTAATAATTGCAGTGTGCCCCTTTAATATTATATATATACCTTTGCTATAAAAATAGATTGCTGTGTTCCCTTTAATATTGTCCAGTCTTGCTCTAAGACATAATTGCAGTGAGCCCCTTCAATATTATATATCCAGTCGTGCTTTAAGACAAGACTGTTGTATGTCCCTTTAATAATACCCGTATATCTACTTTTGCTCCAAGACCAGATTGCCCTATGCCCCTTTAATATTATACATCCAGTCTTGTGCTAGGAAACACGTCATATTTCTTAAAGTAAGTATCCCGCCAACAACAGCCAAATTTAACAACAGATGTACCATTTCTTAACCTACTGATGATGAGTTATACGGTATATATAACTTACATATTTTGAGAAAATAAACTCTATAGACAAACTATAAATGACTTTAACCAGCCAGACCAAACCCATGAAAAAATGCCATGGAAAATAAAGGAGTTGTGACCTATTGGAATGTGCAAAGAACATAAATGGAGGCGTCAATCTTGAAATTATGATGTCATCGCTCCTTTTTACCATATATAGTATATTGACAAAATATAGTTTAAAGCAAAGAAAATCAATGAAATTGATTAATTGATAAATAACAGCTGTAAAATGTATAAATTGTATGCTTATTTTTCATTTGCAGTGATTTTCTTGGCTTCAAAAGACATTCTCTCAATATATCATATATGGTAAAAAGGCGTGATGACGTCATCGTTCCATTTATGTTTCTTAACATATTTCACTGGCATTAGAGAAAACATATTTCACTGGGAATCTTTTAGCATTAGGAGTTAACATATTTCATTGGGGGAATCTCTTAGCATTAAAGATAACATATTTCACTGGGGAAAGATCTTACATATTTAACAGGAGAATCAACATATTTCACTGGGAATCTTTCTGCATTAGAGTTACATATTTTACTGGGTAATCTTTCAGCATTAGAATTAACAATTTCATTGTGGATCTTTCAGCATTAAAGATAATTCATTGGGGAATATTTCAGCATTAGAATTAATATATTCTACTGGGGATTATTTCAGCATTAGAGTTAACTTATTCCACTCGGGAATCTTTCAGCATTAGAGTTAACATATTTCACTGGGAATCTTTCATAACTGGAGAATCAACATATTTCACTGGGGAATCTTTCAGCATTAGGGTTAACATATATCACTGGGAATCTTTCATAACTGGAGAATCAACATTATTCACTGGTAAATCTTACAGCATGGGAGTTAACAGAGGTAAGCACACACAAGCATCATAGTATAAGTAATTGGACCGAATAAAAAAAAGTGTGGTTTTGTTTACCTACCTTTACCCTATTATTTTTATTCCCTTCATAACTGACCCATAATTGTATATTCCCCCCCACCGCCACCACTCTTCAACCACCCACCTCACCCCTGTTTTGATGTAGTAACCAGAACCACACACTTTTCTATTTGGCCTTGAGACATCTCTTTCAAATTGAACATCAGCAGTAAGCATTGTTTAAAGGCAACTCATTCTGTGACAACATAACATTTTCAAAATATTTCAACTCCAGCTACACACTGTTTTAATGCTGCAGAAAAAAAAAGCAAGCATAGCTCTAATTACTCTACATCCTGAAAAATGTATGAACAGTTGTACAACTTAAATATCTGCTCAAGCTGAGCATAATTCAGTAGTTGCTGACCAGCAACAGTACGCTCTTAGTTTACCTCTGTTTGTACAGTTGAAGGCGAATAAAGATTTTAAAGGAACGCATGACAATCTCGATTTGTTAACTGTTGACTAAATATATTGCATCAACAATATAAATTATACATAAATTTGGTTAAACAGTTTTCATTTCAAAATCATACTGGATTAATAAATCGAGGTGCTAATTTTAATGCTTGATTTAAACATCAAGATTGCCATGTATCCCTTTAAGGTAAAAGTAAATAGTTTTAGAAACATCATAGGTTTCTGAGCCAATATATTATCTGCACTAAGTTGAGGACAGAGCAATTAACAAGACGCTATAACACTTAGCTATAATCTCTGCCGTGTTGCTGATGTTGGAGTATACTGACAATAGATTTTTATGAAAATACAGTTGCACGTGCTATTGTTTGTCAGAGGTATCGTATTGGTTTGATTGGTTAAAATGATAAATGATTTACAACTGGGTCATGCTAATTATAGAACCGTGGCATTTAGCGTGTTAGAGAAGTAACCAGCAGTTGTTAGAGTCAACCCTGAGTCTTTACCAGCTTTCCGATATAAACTCCCTCAACAGTGGCCGCTGTCTCATTAAGACTTTTGTGTTTTTAAGGGATTGTAGCCGCACAGTCAAACAATCTTTATTATTGAGGTTTCTGAAAAACTTGGAAAAGGGTGAAAGAATTATCAAAATCCGATGACAAACAAAGAAGATATGATTATTTGAAGGTTCTGTTGAAACAATATGAAAGCCACCATTTTGAAAGCTATGACATCACAGTTCTAAATGACCATATATGGAATATTTATAAATATGAAAATTTGCTTTATAGGAAAAAGTTACAGCAACTGTATGAAAAATACATATACTTAATGACTTAACGGCAATACTGTTTTCTATGACCAGTAAAGGATTTTAAATTCATTTGCATAAATTTTCATTGCTTTAAATAATATTTATTAATATTCAATATATGGTAATTTGGAACCATGACATCATAGTTCTCAAAATGGCTGCTGCCATATCCGATCTAAAACCACCTTTAAATGGTCATATCTTTTTTATTTATCATCTGATTTTGAATGTGTCGCTACATTCCCTTTCAACCAAGATGTGAAAGGTCAATTAAACAACCTTTATATATATCCCAAAATTAGAACACTTGTCTCTTCTGGTTCATTTGTCACCATAGCAACTACCTGCTAGTTTGTAAATACATTATAATAAAATGATGAATTGCCATGACAACACATGTTATTATTTTTATTGTTTTTCAATGGTGAACATACTTAAGTCACTTTGTCTTTAACACTCCAGATAGTGTTTTATATTCTTAAGTCACTACATCACTTTGCAAAATATGCAACTATAACCATGGAAACACTTGGTTACTGTAACCATGGAAACACTTGGTTACCATTACAACATAGCAAAATGTAATTTTGATTAATCTCCTCATGTTTTATCTCCTTTCTGTTGAACTCATTGTACAGAATCATTTGTTTAAAAAATCGCCTTGGTAACACATAACTTTAAGAATCACTATGGTAACACATAACTTTGTTCATGTTTACATTATTCATAGTAACCTAGATATTTCAGTACATATTATTAACTTGCTACACGAATAAATCATGTTCTGCTTGAGTTCATTTTCTTCAATATTACTTTAGAAAGATAAGACATGATTCTGAAGTCTCAATGCAAGACTATTGTATCTTGTTCCTTATTTATATATAGTTACAACAGTCTTGCATTACCACTCGATTATTGGTCTCCCTTAGTTGACCAAATCCCAAAATGCCAAAACTAAAATGGGTTCACAATACGGTATAACACTTACATCATGTAACACCATGGTGTATCATTGCACAGGAAATGACTTAAAATGCAACAATGACCATCACTTAATTCCCACTATTGAAAATTCTGAACTAGTTGTATGTCTGTTCCAATATACTGAATTAACAGTTCCTTAATAATCTCTCTGTATTCATTACTATTCACTGAGTATCCTTACTAATGCTGCTTCATTCATTAATATTTCAAGAGTACCCTTAAAATCTCTCTGTATTCATTAATATTCGATGAACACCCTTAATCTCTCTGTATTCATTAATATTCATTGAATACCCTTAGTAATGCTGCTGTATTCATTAATATTCGATGAGCACCCTTAATAGTCACTCTGTATTTATTAATAGTCACTGAATACCATTAATAATGGCCCTTTATTCATTAATATTCACAGAGTACAATTAATAATGGCCCTTTATTCATAAAATATTCACTGAGCACCCTTAATAATGGCCCTTTATTCATTAATATTCACAGAGTACCATTAATAATCATTCTGCATTCAATAATATTCGATGAGTACCCTTAATAATGGCTCTTTATTCAATAATATTCACAGAGTACCATTAATAATGGCCATTTATTCATAAAATATTCACTGAGCGCCCTTAATAATGGCCCTTTATTCATTAATATTCACAGAGTACCATTAATAATCATTCTGCTTTCAATAATATTCGATGAGTACCCTTAATAATGGCTCTTTATTCATTAATATTCACAGAGTACCATTAATAATGGCCCTTTATTCATAAAATATTCACTGAGCGCCCTTAATAACGGCCCTTTATTCATTAATATTCACAGGGTACCATTAATAATCATTCTGCATTCATTAATATTCACTGAGTACCCTTAATAATGCTTCTGTATTCATTAATATTCACTAAGTACACTTAATAATGCTTCTGTATTCATTAATATTCAACGAACACCCTTAAAAATCGCTCTGTATTCTGTTTTGGTAGTAATCATGTATCCTCAAATGTTGCTATTTTTAGCTGCCTGTTGCTATTTTTAGCAACATTTCAATGAAGTAGAAGGCTTCCCAGCAGAAGACAAAATACAATATCGGGAAACACCTCTTTGCAGGATATCCAATGTATCACTGTTTTATTTCTAGTATGCCATAACACTTGGTGCAGCTAATGAACTGATCACAGCACAAACGTGTGTCATGCCAATGTCACGCAAACAATTGTTTGTCACGCCAAAACGTATCACAGTAATCTTTGTATCATTTCGTCGGTCCCCGATTCAATTATTCAATTCATGTAATATTCAAGTCAGATATTAAATGCATTATCTTCCCTCTTTCTCTATATTTCAATTCAAATATTTGTACATAACCGGTATAAAATATATTTCACATTTCAAGGACTGACCATATATCTTGACCCATTTCTCGTTTGCTAATCAAATTAATCCTTCACAGGTATTTATTCAAATACTGAAAACATTGCAGAATGGACAGCATCCCTGTCATTGCCCTGTTCCAGGCCGTGTAAACACCACCACTTGTTTTACACAGTTACCAGTTTTCACCTTGATATGGGACGGGTTTTCCCCATTCCTCTGTGGGAAATTCCAGAATTTTTATTCATAGAAATGGATGTTCTATAAATAATCTCCATATTTTAGGCTGTTAAAATTGGCAAACACAAGCTTATTGGTTCTAATATAAGATTGTGTTATGGTATGCACACATTTTCTGTTCTGTCCAGCATTTCTATAATAAGGGGAGGCAACTCCCCTGGCATTTCAAGACGAAGATGTAGTACACGTTCAGCCCCTGCAAAAAAAACAACAACATTTTTTAACAAGACGAATACTCTTTGTACTTTTTTCTGATTTGTTGATTTTGTTTGGTGTTTAAAGTCATTGTTAGCACATTATAAGCCATATATGATGTTAGCCTTTTTTGTGGTAGAGGCAGACCACCCCATTTTTCCAGGGTAGAACCAGAACTACATGTATATACTTTCCGCCATCCATTTCTCTTCTTTCTTATGGGGTTTAATTAACATTGTTGAAGTGATACGGGAAATAATTCCAGAGTGAGAATGATTCTTGCGATATAGAAACGAGTGCAATTTTGCGCACCAGTTTCTATGTCGCAAGAATATTTCTCACGAGTGAATTATTTTCCGTATCATGACAAAAATGTTAATTAAACTATATAATATATAATCTGTGATGAATTTCTTTCCAATCGCCTTTTGACACAAGTATTTCTTATTCTGTCGCTCCTTTGGCGACAGCGCGGAGCAATATCATGTCAATTCGTGACATAATATTGTGACGTCTATCGTTTAGTTCATAACATTTGGCTACTGTGCTATCTTGCACACTAAGCGAGATGGCACAGTAGAGGAAGGGATGTTATAGATTTTCTCAAACTGGGAAATTTCTATAATTCATCACAGAATATATGATATATGGGTGTAACATTTTATTGCTAAGGTAATTTATAATAAGAAAGAAGTGCATATTTTGAAATTGTAGGATATTAATTATTAACAATTGCAAATACTCATTTTCTCAAAAATCCTAAACACGGTGTATAGTGTTTAATTAAAGTCAGATGGCAAGAAAACAAAAGTCAAACATCTTAATACTGTTGTTTTTTTAGAAAAGCTATCATTTATTTAGCTTTGCCTTTTTTTTCCTTTTTTTTTTATCTTATTCAAATCCCCCGATGCTGCTGCAGATTTCAAAATGATATTTTGTAGACTTGATCTATGAGTTAGGCAAAGTAAAAAATACCTTTTGCCAAATATACCAACGGTTAACGACAATGCACCAGTAGCTTATATGGTGTTAAATTTTTAAACCGTTTTACCTTTCCTAGGAAACGTCAGACAACACTCTAGCAACAAGAGACGTTATCTCGCTGGAATAAGGTGACGTTGGGATGATTTCCTAGGAAGGGTAAAACAGTTGGACATACCCGTTATTAATTTGTGCGACTTTTGTTTTCTACCCATGCGACTTTAATTGAACATTAAACACCATGTTTAGGAATTCTGAGACAATCAGTGTTTTAATATCTTAATATCCTTCAAAATATGCACTTATTATTTTAGAAATAAAAATTTAACACCCATATAAGCTACTGGTGCGCGGTCACTGACCGTTGGTATATTTGGCAAAAGGTATTTTTTACTATGCCTAACTCATAGATTAAGTCGACAAAATATCATTTTGTGAAGGCTCTGATGAAATCTGCATCAGCATCGGGGATTTGAATGAGCTTAAAAAAAAATGGTAAAGCTAAATAAATTATAGCTTTTCTGGGAAAAACAACAACGCAAAGCTAAATAAATAATAGCTTTTGTCTTGACAAAAGAAATTCTCTCAAAATAAAACTGCTATGTACCTTTCACGCTTATACTCCTGAGATCAGTAATTTTCATCAACATTTTCGCGTACACCTGCAGCTGGTCTTTCCGTCTTGACTTCACATGATGTTTTAAGGCTTCTAAAATCGGCTCTTGCATAACTTCTATCTTTTCTGGAGATTCTAAACCGGAACGATCTAAAAAGTCAATAATAACTTATTAGGGTTAGGGTTAGGGATCTTGCGATATCTCTCTACCTACATTCACTTTGGGATTCAATTGACGATGACCGTTATATTTAATTACAATTATGTACATCTTTGGTCACTATTAGTTTTACTCAGGGACATAGAGCACGTTTTAGGCTATATATGATGGTCAATTTATTTTATTTTATTTTTATGGTAAGGCACCAGTTGATACTGGTTTTGGATATTTACACCAAAAGTCCACTGGATTATCATTTAAAGGGACACATGCAAGGCAATCTTGAAGTTTTTATCAGGCATTTAAATTAGCGTCTCGATTTATTCATCCAGTATCATGGTAGCTTGAACCAGTTAGTAGTAGGCAGGAACAATCGCTTTACACTTTTTCTATGATTATTAATTCTGTTTGTTTGCATGGTGTATTACATCATTTTTAGCACATTTTAGGCCATATATGACAGTCAGTTTTCTTGTGGTAGAGGCAGATCATCCCATTTTTCTTGGGTGGAACCAGTACTGTATACCTCCCGCCATCCGTAAGAATCCACACTTTCTCAATTTACATGTCAAGCTCCAGTGAGATTCGAACCCGCAGCTGTGTTTGCTATAATTAATACTAATGATGGAACAAATGCAAGTTTATGTGAAAAGCTTACTGCGAGTTTTTAAAAATCAAGATTGCCATTTGTCCCATAACCCTTAGCCGGCTAAGAGAGACTACAATAGCTCTTTGCGTCCATTGTAAACCCAGACCAGCCTGCGAGTAACCCTTGTCACATAAATGGAATGGTCTTAATTCAAAGAAAGAACAGTCCATTATATATATATGTAGGCGGTTAAGGGTTAAAGTTGTAGCATTACCTCCACTTATGAGACATATACAACACAGGGCTGCCAGCTCCATGTCATCCACGTCCATTTCCTTGAGAGATCGTGCAAATCTAAATATAGTATCGGTCAGCGACCCAAACCCTGCCGATTCCAGCTGCTGTCTAGTGACCTTGACACCACCGCTGAATACCATGGTGTCTGACTCTAGATCGTATCTGGAACTTAACCGTAATATCTGAAATAGGAAGGATGTAACGTATACATCATTTACATTAGAAACACAAGCACTGAATATTTCGGTATTTTGATAATAGTTAAAAACATGAAGTGGTACGCATCCATGGTAGGTGAGAACAACCAAACGAAAATGCAGACTGTCACAGTATTAAACCAATTAAAGTGACAAACTAAACTAGAAAATTAGTCCATGGAACATGAATTTCCTCCCCACTTTAGCATTGTGTGTCAAATAAAAAATGGACTTTACGGAAGACTTAAATGTAAAAAAAAATTCATACATATGGACAGATGAAGGAATGGATGGATGGATGGATGGATGGATGGACGGACGGACAAGGGTAACTCTATGTGCCCATACCTACTTTCCTGGCAGGGCATAACAATAATATTAAATGGGTAAAATTGTACAATGCCTCTTGCCAATTAGAAAACTAGAAATTTCGGTCATTTTAAAAAAGTGAAAAGACTGTGATCAATGATGAAGTGTGTTTTCTTATTCAAAAATTCTTTGAAAAGCAATATATCTCCATTCAGTGCGAGTGATCACTTCATAAAAGTAGTACCACAATACTGCAATTTGCCTAGTCCAAGACAATCTATGAATGACCAAACAGCCTAACATTTTTCCTGTTACATGTTCTGTGAATGCAATGTTTTCTTACCATAATTTCTAAACATGCTGCCTTGAGTAACGTAATCTGGTCGGAAGTTGTTAAGTTTAGAAAACCTGGAATCTTTTTTGCAAAGTCTACAATTTTTATAATTCCCCGCGACGACAACTCCGTGATTTTCTCCCACAGCATTATATTCTCAGGGGAGAGTTCCTTCTTGTGTTCCTGCAAAGAAAATACGTAAGCTAGGGATATTAAAGACTTAGAATTAAGAGCTAATGAAAACAAAGGTGTGGCTGATGATGATTAAAGATAGCCAGTCTATGTATTTGATATCCCGAAAAGCATAAAAATGTCCTGAATGCGTTTTTAATTTTGCGTAAATCTGATTTTTCTTCCAATAATACTGAGGACTGGCGTGGCGCAGTTGGTAGCACGGCGCATTTGTAACCGGAGGCCCCGGGTTCAATCCTCCATGCTGCCAATGAGTTCCGTCGGTGTGTTCTTGGGCGAGATGCTTTCCCTTAGCCTCGTCCGTTGGATGGGGACGTAAACCGGGCCTGAGTATCGGTCTATCCTCCGAGCACGTTAAAGAACCATAGGAATCTATTCGTTAATAAGAGAATGGGGCACGGTTCCCGGATTCCTATGTATCCTCTTCCCCTCTCTTGGGGCGGCTCTAAATAACCTATACTGTGTTGATGAGCCGTTAAACAACATTCAATTCAATTCAATTAAAATAATACTGTTTACATTTCAGCAAGCAAATGTATCGATAGAGGACAGAGATCATTACGGCTGTTTTTTTCGTTGGTAATGGACAGCATTCGGGTGTTGAAATGACACAGTAGCATACTAAATGTTAACAAGCACGCCCGGATTCATATGTCTCCCCTAACAGGGACTGGACTTTATAAATTTCAAAGTACAATATAAGGGTCATAATTTTGCTAAAATGCAGTACAGAGTTATGAGCTAAGCAATGTTGAAAATATTAGAAGGTGAAAAACAAAATGTCTCTGTAAATGTTGATGCTGCTGCCATAATAAAGGGTCGCGTAGAAAAACAACAACTAATGGACACATCTAATTAAACAAGAGGCCCAAGAGTGTGGACGCTCTACTGGCTAAAAATAAAGTTTACCGGTATGTATAAGGGGCCATTACTCTTTCAAAAACTATTCAACCGGAACATGGCGATGATAGATGCAACTAGGCTTGGTACTGATCAGCCCTGCCAAGTTTTGTTGAAATCCATCCAGAGGTTCAGGAGAACTATGCTGTACTAAGTTAGTGAATTAAAACCTGTAATGGGTTATAACTCTGCCAAAATTCGATCAAATGAACAATCACACGACAATGAAATGCGCAACTAGGTTTGGTACTAATCATCCCTGCCAAGATTCTTTGAAATCCGGTCGGGGGATCAGGAGAATTAGTTGGGAAAAAACTTGTGCATTAAAACCTTAAAAGGGCCAAAAACCATTCAACCAGAACACGGCAATAACAGGTGCAGCTAGGCTAGGTACTGATCATCCCCGTCAAGATTCATTGAAATCTGGCAAGAAGTTCATAATGAGGCAAAATATAGCATTTTTAATTAATTCAAGGGCCATAACTGCACTGTTACTGGTTCGATCTAGCTATTTTTCAAAAATACCCGAGCTTTCATTGACATTAACAATCTGGTACAGTTTGGTAAAGATCAGATGAAAAATGAAGCCCCTATCGTCTTAACGAGGCAAAATATAACATTTTTAACTAAATCAAGGGCCATAACCCTGCTGTTACTGGTCCAATCTGGCTGTTTTTCGAACTTGTCTGAGCTTTCATTGATATTAATAAACTGTTACAGTTTTGTAAAGATCGGATGAAAAATGAAGGCTCTATCGTCTTAATGAAGTAAAAGTTAACGAACAGACGACGCACGACACGTCATCTCATAAGCTCCGCTGGCCCTTGGCTAGTAGAGCTTTCTTAAGGGCCAGCAGAGCTAAAAACAACAATATTGCTTTGTGTCCTTTTTAAAACACATTTTATAATTTTTTAACATTACCTTATTTTCAGCTTCGGAAAAATTTGGTTCACTTTTTGGTTCTTTCTTGCCTTGACAGTTTTCTGACAAGCCCACTAACTGTATACTGTTCATGTTTAATGGGGAAAGCGGTACAATATCATCACGTGAGTAAGTCGCTTTGTGAGCGTCTAATATTTCCTGAAAAAGAAAGAAGAAGAAATGTCGACTACATTCTTGAAATGATTTTTTTACATCCCGTTAACGCATCATATTATATTGGAACAACAACTTTAAAAGGAGATAAGATAAAACAAAAAAGTTTCCCACTGGACATGCATCTGCATGTTGCCAGGGAGTGAACCCACACTGGACATGCATCTGCCAGGGAGTGAACCCACACAGGACATGCATCTGCCAGGGAGTGAACCCACACAGGACATGCATCTGCCAGGGAGTGAACCCACAAAGGACATGCATCTGCCAGGGAGTGAACCCACACAGGGCATGCATCTGCCAGGGAGTGAACCCACACAGGACATGCATCCGCCAGGGAATGAACCCACACAGGACATGCAGCTGCCAGGGAGTGACCCCACACACGACATGCATCTGCCAGGGAGTGACCCCACACAGGACATGCATCTGCCAGGGAGTGAGCCCACACAGGATATGCATCTGCCAGGGAGTGAACCCACGCAGGACATGCATCTGCCAGGCAGTGAACCCACACAGGACATGCATCTGCCAGGGAGTGAACCCACACAGGACATGCATCTGCCAGGGAGTGAACCCACACAGGACATGCATCTGACAGGGAGTTAACCCACACAGGACATGCATCTGCCAGGGAATGAACCCACACAGGACATGCATATCTGCCAGGGAGTGACGCCACACAGGACATGCATCTGCCAGGAAGTGACCCCACACAGGACATGGATCTGCCAGGGAGTGACCCCACACAGGACATGCATCTGCCAGGGAGTGACCCCACACAGGACATGCATCTGCCAGGGAGTGAACCCACACAGGACATGCATCTGCCAGGGAGTGACCCCACACTGAGCAAAGGTCTGCACCTCTAAAGCCAAGGCCCATATTCTCGAAACTTTTGAGTCGAAATCTCAGTCTCCAGCTCAGCTATAAAAAATTTAAAATCTTACTTATCGGTCATTGAATGACCTGAAACTTTACACAAATCGAGATAATCATCAATTACAAATGTCCTGAAAGTTTCGGGAAGAAAAACAATCACTAAAAAAAGTTACAGCTAAAAGAAATATATGGATTTTGAGAATAAGATTTTAGCTGACCAAGTATTCGAGAATATGGGGTAAGGCCTTATCTACTAAGCTACTAAAGCTGCCTATGCAATAAAAAGTTTATTACATTTATATTGGGATAAATATGCACTTGTTCTTTTGCGCATAAATATTGCGCTTCTAAAGTCGCGCAATATCAATACGCAAAAGACCTCGCGCATATATCCCAATACAAACCTAATAACCTACAATTTTTGAGGCTGGATCCAGCCACGGTGTGACTCAAACATGTCCCAAATGAGGCTCTTATTTACACATCTCATACACCATTTTAGATTGCATAATTCTTCGTTCATGTGTGTGCCCGAAGACATTTGCTGTGGATTCATTTTGTATTATAGAAAGTATCTTACCAATGTGCAATATAGAATCTTGTATCATGCACTGTTGCACACTTCAATAACTTAGCAGACAATAAGATTCAAGATATATCAAACAAATATGAACACTTCAACTTGGTCTACACCATAACAGATTGAATCACTGTCTACATTTTAACAGATTGAATCAAAGAGACCATTCTCATAGGCTCACACAAATTGTAGTATAATCAGTGTGTTATACAGGAACAAGGAGTAACAAACCTGCAGGAGTCCCATCTCCTCGTCTGTGACAGTGCTTTCTTCCACTTCAGGTGAGGGAGACTGGCTTTCAGACTTGGTTGTTTTTTTCTTCTTATTTCTGTCATTTCTAACAGCTATAAATAGACAACGTGGTTATACTAATTTATCATATATTTTATTTGTTTATCGTCTAAAACATTTTTTGGGGGTAATTTTTTGAAAAATTGTTTTTAGGGGAGGGACTGAAGTAGAATTTCTCCAAAATCAGACATTTCAATGGACCTGAGCTTTGTTTCAACTCTGCTCCCCATTTCAGCCAATAAAAAGGAGATACATGCAACTGTCTCAGCGGTTATCATTAATGAGATCTACATCTTCCCTTCTTTTAACCTCGTTTGATTTGTTTTATAAACCAAATATGGCATAATTCTGGATTCAACATGTTTTTACATTACTTGTGTTTTAGTTATAATTTTTCCTTTCTCTTTTATCCCTGATTAATGAGAAACACAGATTATTTAACTGCTGGGTTCGATTATAGGGAAATCCTTCACGAGATGGTAGGCTTGCGGTTCTTTTTATGAACAAGCGTATGAGAGCGAGTGAAAAAACAAAACACGCCTACCATCGAGCAAAGGCTTTGCCTATAATCGAACACAGCAGTTAAATAACCTATTTATTACATTTTAAATCAGTTTATGCATGATTTTAACCGAAATTATTCCCTTATTGACGTCATAATTCAACGTCGGATTTTAAGTTATTTTTGTGTTCGGAGTTAGATATTAATATTTAGCGATTATGAATATTCTTTCACTGAGAAATCCCAATATTTCACTGATAAAAATGTAATAAATAAGAACACTGAGCAGAACCTTATTAAAGACTGTCTTTGGCTACATTCAAACACATACTTAATAACCAATACATGTTTTTGGAAAAAATACACCAAAGCGCATCATTCTCTCGAAGCACAATTCATGCATAGATAGTTTTTGTAAAATGATAAACGGATTTCAGAATTGGAACACAATTAACTAAGAGCCTCCATGAAGATGTGCATACAGGCTTCTGTAACATTATCTCTCTTGATTACATACTATCTGAACACATGTTTAACATGCATTAATTTAAGAGCTGTATATTACAAGATTGACTGTTTTTCTTTACTGAAATGAGACCATCTTGTATTAACAGGCAAATAAAATCTTAGCAAAGAACTTCTTTATGTGCAATGCACTACTGCTTTCAGGGGTGGATCCAGGATTTCATATGTGTGGGGGTGGAGTCGGTGCACCGGAACCACCCACTGCACCCCCTCCCCCACTGGGTCCGTCCATGGCTTCAATGTTACATTCCTTTCCTACACAAATCTACAAATACATCAACATTCTCCAACAAAATGTGTACTGATTGGCCATATATTTGGAGATGCTCTATCAATAAATTAGGTTTCTGATCATAAACTTTTATTGCAACATAAATCATACTTTCAAGTATTACATAAACAGAAACCTTAATTTTTTAAACAAAACGATATATTCCAGCATACTAAAAATGGTCGATCAATAAATGAGGTTTGCGGTCATGAACTTTAATGGTAACATAAATCAGTTTTAAGTGTAATTTTAAACAAAAATATTAAGTTTTTAAATAAAAAAAAAAAAAATCTAACATATTTACTTCCGCCACCAAGTTATTAATATTTGACAACGACAAACATGCATAATAAAATGATATAGTTTTAACTATCATGCAAAACAATTTCCGCTGTTCCTGAAGAAGAATTGTCTGATTTATTTATTGTGACAACAAGACACATGCAAGGCAATCTTTATCACCCAGACGCATGCAACCTGTATGAGTAGGCAGAAAATAAATCGAGGCATCAACTACAAACTATCATATCTTGTTCTTTATTTATTATTAGTGACAATAGTTTCACATTCACCGCTCCTCGACATGGGCATAGCTGTGCCTTAATCAGTGTGTAGGCACAAGGTCTAGGGGGGAAAGCAAATCCTGCATTCTAACGGTATTTTAAGCAGCAAACAATATGTTTTTAACCCGCGATTTCAAGTTTTTTAATCTGCGATATCGCAACAAAAACATCGAAACAGAACAAAATAACATATATTAATATGAATACTTGCTTTCTGAAAATCTTTCGAAATTTTGCACAGCCATGGTGTGTTTGGTTTTGAAAGACCGCGAGCGAAAACAGTTCGACTTTTATTTTCTGAAAAGACCATGAGTAAAAAATTGGTATGAGCTGACCATACCCCTTCACCCATTACCCTACTCAGTTTTTATTGCATTTTTGGCATTTTTGGCATTTTTATGATTTCTGGGGACAATGTGTAGGCACGTGCCTACAGAGCCTATAGGCAGCTACGCCACTGCTCGATATATCGGAATCAGAATGGAAATGTCACAGTATCTTCACAGGAACAGATGTATCTGAGCTAAATGTGCAATCATGATCACTTGGGAGGATGGAAATGCCACTTATAGACAAAACGACATCAAAATAGCACAAACAATTATGAATGTCTTAGATTTCTCTCTGTTGGATTTAATGGGACATATAGCAATCTGGAGTTATTTTTATCAAGCGTCAAAATTAGCGCCTCGACTTAATAATCCAGTATCAACTGAACCAGATTTTATAGTTGCACCTTCGCTTCCATTGGTGTAGGACGACCCCTGGTGGCACTCTGAGCAAATTTTGGGTACAGGTGGGCACGTGGGTGGAACCACCAATGTTCCGTAAGCCAACTGGATAACTTCCTTGCATAAAGATTCCTGGTCCCACGAGGGCTCGAACCCATTCCTGGTCCCACGAGGACTCGAACCCATTCCTGGTCCCACGAGGGCTCGAACCCACAGTGGCGATTATTAATTATCATTAGAACAGTTAAAGCAAATTGTTTTTAATTTTACTAATTGTTGATCAACATTGTGCTAATAATATATTTAACCTTACAGTAGAATATTACCTTTTATATAAATGTATATATGCAAGCAGATTTAAAGTCAAAATGTTTTTATTTAAAGGGGTTAATTTTGACGTCTGATAACAACTTTTATACTGCCTTATGTTCCTTTAAATAAATATAATAACTTCGAATATCATTTCAATATTTTAAAGTTGCTCACCTAATTTAAATTGTTAGTAAATATTCAACACAAGATGTTTTATCACATAACATGGCTTCTGGGAGTGTAATAAAGCCATGACTTATTTCTCGTAATACACTAGTGTGTACATTACAAATGCAAATGAGGACAGAATCACTGTGTTTGTATACAGTAAAACATTTAATCCCAACTGTTTGCATGGTACATCATACGATACGTTCAGACACCTTAACAATTTATCATTATTCAAAATCTTACTTTATAAAATGCAGGTTTGTAATGTTTTTTTTTTTTAAGGTGTCGCGTTACTTGTAGAGCGAACGTGTTACAGCCGTGTAATGTAGCTGACGTCATGAAAACAACAAAACCATGATTTCTCTTACAAATTGCTGCCATATATGATATAATATAAGGTAAATTGACAACATTTAAGTGAAACTATCACGTCATAGAAGTGTTATGTGATAAACAGAAACTTTCATTCATGAATGTGTATTACTGACTTTAATAAACTCGATAGAGCCTCGTATCCTATCTTTTTATCAAACAAGTTTATCAAAGTCAACAATACACAGTCACTCATGTAAGATCCTCTATATATACAAATTAAAATTGGGTCTTAATCTACATATATATTACTCCAGTACTTTGTACCACAGAAGGCTCGATGCAGCCCTGATTTAGGCTATTATGTCATACTTCTGTGTATCTGTTTTGTGGCCAGTCTACCTTCTTCAACATACCCGTATATGACAAGAAGAGAAGGGTCACCATTGATACACTTGCAATCGATAGATAAACTCAATTTTAAAGTATTAATAATTATGAATAATTAACCGTCATGTAGCTAATCTAGGCTCTGTGTGACTACGGATTGTTTAATCATGCCTCCCTTACCCCTAAACTAACATGCTGATGTTTTGATGATACACCCTAGAAGTTACTATAGTAAGAGTCGTAGCTGATGACACAACCTGAAAGTTACCATAGTAAGGGTCGTAGCTGATGATACAATCTGGAAGTTACCATAGTAAGGGTCGTAGCTGATGATACAATCTGGAAGTTACTGAAGTAAGGGTCGCAGCTGTCGACACACCCTAGCAGATACTATAGTAAGGGTCGTAGCTGATGACACGTACACCCTAGAAGTTACTATATAGTAAGGGTCGTAGCCGATGACACGTACACCCTAGAAGTTATTATATAGTAAGGGTCATAGCTGATGACACATACACTCTAGAAGTTACTATATAGTAAGGGTCGTAGCTGATGACACGTAAACCCTAGAAGTTACTATATAGTAAGGGTCGTAGCTGATGACACGTACACCCCAAAAGTTACTATATAGTAAGGGTCGTAGCTGATGACTCGTAAACCCTAGAAGTTACTATATAGTAAGGGTCGTAGCTGATGACACGTACACCCTAGAAGTTACTATATAGTAAAGGTCGTAGCTGATGACGTACACCCTAGAAGTTACTATATAGTAAGGATCATAGTTGATGACACGACCTTGAAGTTACTACAGTAAGGGTCATAGCTGATGACACGTACACGCTGTATAGTAAGGGTCGCAGCCGATGACACACCCCAGAAGTTACTATAGTAAGAGTCGTATCTGAGCCAGTATATGGAGCCTTTTATCAACATTAAGTTCTATGCCTGCCCTTCTCTATTGTCCCTTACCTTTTTTTTTAACTTGAACATTTCAAAAATGACTTTCAGTTGTTCTTTTCTGCCAATAGTGAAGGTTGAAAAGAAAGGCAGCAATGACAGCGAATGAATATGAAACATAGACGATGCTGGCACCCTAGTTTTAGAACATTTTTATTTTGCTAAGAAATAGTTGCAAGCTCAGAATTTATCCATCACTATAAATACATTACCGATATTACATTTCAAATAAAGCCTGAGATGTTCCGAATTCAGTACTGGGGCACTGATTTTTAGACGGACTCATGGCAATTTTGGCAGTCGTAACTATGAAGTACCGATAACCTCAAGATAACCTTAACAACACCGGAGTTCACTACGATCCCTAGTTTGTTTAACAACACCTGAGTTGGTTAAGAACCTAAGTTTGTTTGACAACACCTGAGTTGGCTATAATATGAGCCCAAATATGTTTGACAATATCTGAGTTAGCTATAAGCCCAGCTTTGTTTGACAATATCTGAGTTAGCTACGACCCCTAGTTTGTTTGACAATATCTGAATTAGCTATGAGCCGAAGTTTGTTTGACAATATCTGAGTTAGCTATAAGCCCAAGTTTGTTTGACAATATCTGAGTTAGCTATGACTCCTAGTTTGTTTGACAATGCCCGAGTTAGCTATGAGCATAAAATTTGTTTGACACCACCAGAGCTAGCTATGAGCCCAAGTCTGTTGGACAACATCTGAGTTAGTTATGAGACTAAGTTTGTTTGACAATAATTTAGCTAGCTATGAGCCCAAGTTTGTTGGACAACATCTGAGTAAGCTACGAGCACTGATAGATAAGAGGAGAGGGGTAGTTATGTATGGAGGTTGGTGGTGGGGATTGAAGTAAAGGCGTAAAGTTCCAGAGTTCCATGTGTTAATATACAACTTTTTGACTTGTTTTCTAACCATACATTTGTCAACATCACTATACCTTGCCATTGTTACTTTTAAATGTATGGGTACATTCCAACTTACAAAATACAAAAGGTAATATTTAAGGAAGAAAATCTAATTTGATACAAAATGGATCTTTGAATAAAGGTCACCCACTTACCACATATGCAACCTTCTAACACAAGTGACCCATGACCTCCTAACCCAAGTGACCTCCTAATACATGTGACCCCCTAACACAAATGGCATGTGACCTCCTACCTAACACAAGTGACATGTGAACTCCTACCTAACACAACTGACATGTGACCTCCTAACCCAAGTAACCTCCTAACCCTTGTGACCTCCTAACACATGTGACCTCCTAACACATATGGCCTCTTAACACAAAGGACCTACAAGTGACATGTGACCTCATAACACATGTGACCTCCTAGTTCAGGTGACTGCTAAAGCATAACTGACCATTCAAATAAACATGACCTTAGTTTATGTGCTAAAATATGTTTTATCAAAACTTGTATTGGCAACCTGACCAGGTACATTTTAATATGGATGCAATGTCTGATAGATAATTTTATGTGAGAATGACCTTGATTGTCTAATGCAGCAGTGATAATGACCTTGACCGTCTGATGTGGCAGTGAGAATGACATTGACAGCCTGATGTGGCAGTGAAAATGACCTTGACAGTTTGAAGCAGCTGTGAGAATGCCATTGACAGTCTGATGTAGCAGACCATGTAAATGTTACAGACAAGCCTCTGTATCAAATCAAATCCTGTGTGCAAAGATCTTTGGAAGCAACAAACACAACCAAGAAAATAAAGAGCAGACTCGGTTTTATTAAGCCGGTGTCATGACAGCTGTTTAATGAGAGGTAAGGTAAGAAGCATCACATCTCACACCACCTGGTATGTAAACATCATGTAATGGCCTCCAAGACTTTTGAAGGCCATCATCTGATTCTTTAACTGTCTCCAAAATTGATCTGGAAATGAAACCCTACACAATATCAACATCAGGTTTTTGACCATGTCCTAAAGGAAACCCATTATATTGCTATCAAACACTGTAATCTGAATATAGGTGTCTAGATGAAGTTTTTCTCCAGGGAAGTATTTGGATCAAAGACAATGTGTTGCCATGTCAAACTGACATATTGTTAGATATTAGACTGTCAAGTCATAAATATACAAAAACCCATTCTATATTCATCACATTTCATGGTGGCAAAGTGCTATAAGCCTGGTAAAAAAAAAGTAATTTTCTCTTTTTCCTATCAGTGTTTACATGGTGTTTCTGTGTGGACTTTTAACTGAAGTCAAAATCTGTCATATTGTCACAAGGTCATGTGATACCTCATGGAGTATCATAACCAGAGTTGAATATCCCTTATTAGGCCATATTGGAACAGCAACCTCAGAGGGAGACGAGATGACGGATGAAGTGTCCCATCATACCTGCAACTGCCAGGGCTTGAACCTGTGCAAGACCGAGGTCTGCAGCTCTAAAGCACAAGACCTTGCCCGCAGTTACTGTCTCACAGATAAAAGCAAGTAGCAAGCAACTATATTAAAAAGAGTATGAAAGACGAAATTATCTAATATGCTATAGGTATACTAAATCTCATATATAAGGATATATAGCTGTAGATACTATGTAGTTGTATAGTTGTCCCCTCATGGTTGATTAACTGCAGAATGTTCCCTATTTTTATAAATATATGTTTGCACTTAAAAAAAGGGCTATTTACTTGACCTTGAGGATTATTTTCTAATTTGTCCACACATCTCGAAATAAATGGCAATATACACTTTGGCCTATCTGTCTAATACTGGTATGGAGTGAATTTCAAACTTGCAAGGTAAGGTGATGTTGACAGCACTAGTTAAGTAATTTAAAGTTACCTTTGTTGCTACTGAAACCTAAAGGAAATATAAAAGAATCATAACCATAACACGTACAGGAATAGCACGGGGTTTTCAAAACAGGACTAGCAAGAGGAGTTCTTCTGAACATGTGCCACACCCATCAAAGGGTTAGAATTTAATAGTTAAAGTGACATTTTTTTGCGAGCAATGGTTGCGTTGTTTTTCATCATTAAATTTGCAAAAAATATTTCATCAACTGACTGCAGTGTTCGCCAATCTGTATGTGTTACAAGGCACATAGGAAAATTGTTGCAGCAGTACAACAGCTCAGTCAGTAGAGCATCATACCAACAGTCCAATGGGTCCTGGGTTCAACCTCAGTGAAATAGGGAATTATGTGGACTTCATATAAACTGAAGATACTGTATTATTAGTATGGATCCCTCTATGGGACTAAGTACTGTAGCAAATACATGTAGCAACATACATTCAGCAATTACACATATTTTAGTTACTCGCAAAGTTTCATGTTTAAAATATGGATTAAGGAACTTTTTTTTTCATCTCATGATGGATCTGTATTATTATTTTACATCTGCCATGACTAGTGCTTCATAGTTTTGCTAATTCTTACCGGTCACTATTCAAAACTTAATTACCTCACCAGTAGCTACTAAAAAATTACCAGTAGCTATTGAACAATTACCAGTAGCTATTGAACAATTACCAGTAGCTATATATATTAAACAATTACCAGTAGGTATTCAACAATTACCAGTAGGTATTCAACAATTACTGGTAGCTATTAAAAATTATCTATAGCTATGCAAGTATTACCAGTAGCTATTCAACAATTACCCGCAGCTTCAACAATTACCCGCAACTATTAAACAATTACCCGTAGCTTCAACAATTACCCGCAACTATTAAACAATTACAATTCGGTATTCAACAATTACTGGTAGCTATTAAAAAAATTATCTATAATTAAGCAAGAATTAACAGTAGCTATTAAACAATTACCCACAGCTATTGATCAATTACCACTAGCTGAACAATTACCATTAGGTATTCAACAATTAGCTTCAGCTCTTTAACAAATAACTGAAGCTATTGAACAATTACCAGGGGCTATTTAGTATTAAACAAATACTGGTAGCTTTTTGATAATTATTTGGTAGGTATTCAACAATTACCAGGTAGCTATCAAACAATTACCAGGGGCTATTTAGTAATAAAAAAAATCTGGTAGCTTTTTTATAATTTATAATCAGTAGCTATTCAACAATTTGTGGTGAATTGTTGACAATTACAAGTAGCTGTTCCACAATAACTGGTAGCTGTTTGACAATAATTGGTAACTATAATTGGTAACTATAATTCAACAATTACATCTCAGCTTTTAGTATCTAAGTTAATAGATAGAACAGAGTAACTTTAATCTAAGATCTAAGAGAAATGAAAGACAGGATGAGGGCATATATACAATCACTTCAGTTTAGACAGCTTATTACATTGCATTTAACATAATAAGTGTGTGCATTAGTGCAATCTTTCATCATCACAATAACATCTCCGGACTGTAAGCACACAAAACATGAACACTTTGGTATAATTCTACAAATACCTGTAAAACATGCAACATATCCATTGGTATAACTTTGCTTGGAAGTTAATCATGAAAACAAATCTACATCAAAAGAGCTAACAAAGGTCCAATACAAATTCTGTTATGTCTAACTGTTAAACAAACTTAACCCTTATCCCGCCTTATCTGGTTACCAGCATATAAGGCACCATCAATGTTTCTGGCTACCAGCAACACACAATGGAGTATAAGGTGCCAGCAATGTTTCTGGCTACCAGCAACACACAATGGAGTATAAGGTACCAGCAATGTGTCTGGTTACCAGAAACACACAATGGAGTATAAGGCACCATCAATGTTTCTGGTTACCAGCAACACACAATGTAACCAGCAACACACAATGGAGTATAAGGTACCAGCAATGTGTCTGGTAACCAGAAACACACAATGGAGTATAAGGCACCATCAATGTTTCTGTTTACCAGCAACACACAATGTAACCAGCAACACACAATGGAGTATAAGGCACCATCAATGTTTCTGTTTACCAGCAACACACAATGTAAGCAGCAACACACAATGGAGTATAAGGCACCATCAATGTTTCTGGTTACCAGCAACACACAATGTAACCAGCAACACACAATGGTGTATAAGGAAGGCACCATCAATGTTTCTGGTTACCAGCAACACACAATGGAGTATAAGGTACCAGCAATGTTTCTGGTTACCAGCAACACACAATGTAACCAGCAACACACAATGGAGTATAAGGCACCATCAATGTTTCTGGTTAACAGCAACACACAATGTAACCAGCAACACACAATGGAGTATAAGGCACAATCAATGTTTCCGGTTACCAGCAACACACAATGTAACCAGCAACACACAATGGTGTATAAGGCACCATCAATGTTTCCGGTTACCAGCAACACACAATGTAACCAGCAACACACAATGGAGTATAAGGCACCATCAATGTTTCTGGTTACCAGCAACACACAATGGAGTATAAGGCACCATCAATGTTTCTGGTTACCAGCAACACACAATTGAGTATAAGGCACCATCAATGTTTCTGGTTACCAGCAACACACAATGGAGTATAAGGCACCATCAATGTTTCTGGTTACCAGCAACACACAATCGAGTATAAGGCACCAGCAATGTGTCTGGTTACCAGCAACACACAATAGAGCATAAGGCACCATCAATGTTTCTGGTTACCAGCAACACACAATGTAACCAGCAACACACAATGGAGTATAAGGCACCATCAATGTTTCTGGTTACCAGCCTATCATTATTGAGTTGTGTGAGAGAGGCAAATAATCTTACATGGCATGAACTTTAGAAATATGATGACAAAACAACAGTTTTATTGTGTAGATGTCATTTCTCTTTAGAATTTAATATGCTTGTCTGTATATGGATAACACCTTTGGCATATTGGTTTTTCTATTCTCTTCCAGACAATGAAAAAAGTGACACTCAAATGGGTCAAGGCTTGCACTGCCTGCAACACAAAAAGTAAAAACAGCCAGTTGCTAGATAGACAGTGTTACTGAGATCTGTCTAAATTTCCAGCAATATTACACCTAACAGAAAAGCCCATTATGTGAAGAGACATGAGCCAATCTTGATGCTTTTAAGTTCACAGCAAAATCAGATTATGTATTATTATACGAGCAAAAAAGATGTTTTAGCAAAATGTCATCATCCATTTTTAAGAACATTTAAAAAAATCTCCAGTAAACATGGGTGTTGGAGCCTTTTTTGATATTTGGAGGAAAAAAATAACTATTTTAAATGAATCGATTAAATGTAAAGATTATGATATAAAGTTAGATGAGAAAGGTATTAAAGTGGATAGATGGTATTAAAGTGGATAGATATTTTGACTAAGATAGGTGTTCTCTGGAAAATGTGTTGCCTGCCAGGGTGCCTTGTCCCAGAAGGTATGACAGTGAACACAGAGCTTTATATATATATATACTGGCATGGTGATGTGTCTATTGTCATAACTGTAGTCTGATGAAGAAATACGAAGAAATGAAAATGTTACAGGGCATAAACCGCTACATATATATAATGGACTGTTCTTTCTTGGAATTAAGACCATTCCATTTATGTGACAAAGGTGTGTTTTGGTGTTTTGATCATCAGCAGAGTTACTCGCAGGCTGGTCTGGGTTTACAATGGATGCAAAGGCTATGATAGCCGTGCTTAGCAGGTTAAGGGTTAAGTTTTCACGACTGAAAAATAATTTTGAGCGGTGATGTATTTTCAAAACGTGTAGTTTGATGAAGAAATGAAAATGTTATAGGGCATGTTAAGATTTCAAGACTGAAATATATAATTTTTGAACTGCGACTATGACCTTGACCTTCAAATATTGGCGTAGTCTGACTATTGTCATAATATGTAGTTTGACGATAAAATATGAAGAAATGAATATGTTAGAGTTAAGTTGTCATGACTAAAAAATAATCACTGAATTGCGACTATGACTGTTTTATATTGGCGTGTTGATGTGGCTATTGTCAAACTGGGTATACATCCAAAGTTTGATGAAGAAATACTTGCCCATGCAACCATGTGCATTAATCCCACAATTGCCATAAGCGACCACTTTTTAATCCACCCATCCCACAACCCCCACCAAACCATTTTCATATTTGATTTTAAGTACATTAAGCGGTCATTACTCAACATGAGCAGAGACCATCTACTTCCTTCCCAAAAAATTAGAATCATTAAGAGACTGCAAATGAGATGAGGAGACCACTTTTCCATGAGCCAATTAACAAAGTATTGCATATGATCTAGATAACCACACCTTCAATAATAATTGTTATTAAATAAAAACAAGCAGGTGCAATCGCAAAACATTTTTTGTAACATTTAATCACAATATTCTGGGTTATTTTGAATGAAAGATAATAGTTGAGAAATCTGGTATGATTTCGTGATAACGATAACTGATCTTGACATCCGCACTTAAAAACAAAGCAAACCTGTAAAATTTCAGACAGCAATCATTTATCAATGCATTTCTATTATGTAGAAGGACAATGTCGTAACTTTTAGCTTATAAAACACAAAATAATTACATAAACAAAGTTGATAATGGCACCATTATTGAATATTTACTAAATAAACCAAGATTATTTGATGGAATTCAATAGCGGTACAAAAAAATGAAGAACCACTTAGTGTATTTGAACTCGTAACCCACAGTAAAATTACACTCGCGGGTAATAACAGTTGAACATCGCATAGTCAAGCTCGCTCTCAAATGAGCTAAACAGACAGATGTATTACGTAAGATATACTGTATAGAAAACCTAATACGCTAATGGATGTCACGTGATCAGCACAAACTTACTTACAGTGTCCCCTTAAAACGTCGAGGCATAGAGTGGTTTGGATAATCATAAAAAAAAAATATGCACACTTTGCATTTTTCTTCACTAAAAATTATTGTCTGACTGGTGGGTGTTGGAAGGAAGTCAACAAATGACTGTTCCACTAGACAGATCTATCTAATCTTTGCAAGAAAAATAATGTTTGAAACGAAACTATGATTTTAGCTGACAACTATAGACGATTTAATTTTTAGATGAGTTTTTACTTTTGTTTGCGCCATGGCACTATATGTGTCGACTCAAATATAGGATAGAGGTTATGAAGAGAAATCTTCACCATCAAGAAAACGAATGGACAGGAAGCATAGCAACTGATTGTGATTTCTAAATGGTGAAGATTTTTCTTCCGAGCCTCTATCCGACTTAATGTTTACCACAGGTTATCCATAGTCATAGATATATATATATATATAGGTTATGCTCTTGATCATGAAGAATGCTGGTAGTAAGATATTCATAAATAATTTCGGCAAGTATTTGAAAATCTGAGGCAACTGATTGGTTGAAAAAGTTGGGGTAAACACTAAATTTGGCTCTTTTTTCTGATACATTTTATATTTATTCTATTCAATGACTGTTTTCATAAGCGACCATTTCTAGAATACAAATTTTACTGCATCTGCCAATCTGTTCCGACAACAAATAAACACCTCCTTATAGACCTGGTTTTCCAAATATATTAATAGTACAATATTATAAAAAGTTTGTAATATGTAAAAACAATTTGCTTTGAACTATTCTACCAATTAATATTAATGAAAATCAACCAATGCAAGTTAAGAGAAAAACTAACAGGACATCGTGAGTTTTTAAGAAATCAAGATAGCCGTGTATCCCTTTAAAATGCAGACAATGTAATGTAAAACAGCAAACATTTTCCAAACATAATAAAGTAACATAAAACAAACTAAAAAGATTACAATGAACTATGAAGCACTGAAGGAAACAAAAAGATAGTTACTTAAAGCGGTAATAAGAGAATGATACAATAAAAAAAGGGGAAAAAAAGATGAAACACAGAGAAACACAAGTTTCACATAACACGTTTTACATAACACGTTTTATATAACACAAGTTTCACATGCTACAAAAACAATTCAACAGCTTGTTTAGTTATTGGCAAAACAGAAATATGTTCGATTTTAGAAAATTCTTTTTAGACAAATCTCAGACAATGAGCTGAACATATGGCTTTCCTAATAACTTTGACCTTGAAGGAGGAATTAAGGGGAAATAACTGTTACTAGTTTAAGAATCGGACAAAGGAACTCCTTAAGTATGTGTTTTGGAAGTCAAGACAACAATTTCCAAATTACAGAATCGTACACGTAAAATTCTCTCTCACTTCTGGTAATTATTGTTCTTAATATTTTTCATACCAAAGTCAACTTTACTCTTTTGCCTCGGCTGATGTTTAAAGTAGCTTAGTCAGGCCAACAACAGCCAAATTTAGAAATATATGTACACCGTTTCTATTAAACCTACTGACGATGACGATAATATGTATATATAAATTACATATTTTGAGAATACAAACGTTTAAGACACAATATAAATGGCTTTAACCAGAGTCAGACCAAACCCCAAAACTGGAGCGTCGAACTAAGAGAATTACCAACTCATAGTTCCTTTTACACAAGAACCCATGAATAAACCTAAACTTTCCATATGCACATAAACATTATTATATGACCGGAAAACCAGGACATAGTTTTGATAAACAGTTTTATAGTGTAGTTTTGATGTTATTTTGGCGGGTTAATTTCTTTAATCTAACAGGTTTCACAGAATGAGTTGGACAAAAATTTATTTCACTTACACATTTATATAACCGAACCTGGTATAGGTAATTCACGATACAGACAATGCTGAAATAACCTGACCTATCCCAAGAATATATATGAATATAGAATCTAAAACACAAGAATTACAACCGTCCAAGGAATCCCAGATGAGAACTTTGTTAGTCATTGTGGAAGATGACCAGTAAATATTTATTTATTAACTAAATCGCTTATAAGTTACTTTGAAAAAGCCAAGACAAACTATTATAATACCATATAATTTTTATCTTGATCTCTGCTGCACCAATAACAGCAAATAGTGATCGCTAGCACTGGCACTTGAGCCGCAAATATTATGAAAAAGAGAAAAAATACGATATCCCCTTATTACCTATAAAGCACATGGTGCGGATCTTTGTTGACACCAAGTAATATTTTCTACTGATGTTAACTTCTGGTTGTACTCAAAAAAATTACCCTATTGGACGATTTTCGGTTTCTGATTATACGTATATTTTGACCATTAAAATATCATCCAATCGGATCACTTCTTCCACCTTTTCGTTCGAACTGTGAATTTGATGTGATAAATGGGAATCAGACCTAACAAACGGTGTAAAGGATTTGAAACAATTGGTAATTTGACAAAGATACAGACTTCGAAATGAGGTTGGTCAACTTGGTGTCAACAAAGATCCGCACCATGTGCTATATAGATAATAGGGGGTTATCACATTTTTTCTTTTTTTTATAATATTTGCAGCTCAAGTGCCAGTGTGGAAGTTTGAGGGCTTTTAAGGACATCATCAGACAACTTAATTGACAATAGCCATGAGGATAAAATATCTTTTCTGATGAACACTGCGCACTCGCATGCTTAATTTGATAGAAAAGTGTTGACAAGGGACTAAAATGCGAAAACTTGTTGCTCATTCGTGTGTTTTGTAGACAGTATATAAATCGGTTAAGCCTCTGAAGATGCGAGGAAACATCGATCTTTACAGAAATGTGCCCATGCCTACACAATGAATGCGAAATGAAGGATTCATCTTCCCAGAACAAGGTAAGACTAGCCATCTATGGCATGCTTAAAACAAACTTTTTCCTTATTCCAAGAAAAAGGAACGGATCATCATCAAAAACAGATTCCACTGCCGTGTAAATATTACGTAGTCCCGCCTTAATTCCATTAAGCAATGGGAAATCGCATATTAGCAGGATTTAATAACGTATATTTCAACAATAAACACGTTTAAAAAGATTTTTACTGAAAAACTGCGAAAATCTGTTTAAAATTGCCTAATAAATGTTTTAATTTTACAATATGCAAACTTTTTAAGCCGAAATCAAGGGTTTATTTCATACCCCTGCCAACCCCGTTTTCGCTTCTTGGAGAAGGGGTTGGATGGGGTATGGAAGTTAATACTCGGAACACGTAAAACTCGGAACACGTAAAACTCCTGGTTTTGAGATTAGTAGTGAGAATAATATTATAATAGTAAGCACATACATTTATTTATAATAAAAAATTACAAGCAATTTTAACCTTTCATCCCTACATCTGTAAAATGGACTCAACTCTCCATTGTTTTGGGTCATACTTAAGTGGTTTATAGGGGATAAAGGGATAATAATTTTTTACTGAGAACTGTCCCTACCTTCTTTTGACATGCCCATTTGGAAACACTTCTGAAGTCTACAATACTGGCATCTGTTCCGCGTTACTTTGTTGATCACACAGCATTTGTCTTTGTGACACGTATATTGCATATTCTTCTGCACACTGCGTCGGAAGAAACCCTAAAATTAGAAAAAATATTAATATTTGTACACATTTACGGATAATTATGTTTTAAAGGTTGAATCTTAACCATGAAAACTTGTGATGACTATAAACCAGTTTTTGAGTGTTTTTTTAGCAGATTACTGGTTTTAAGTTATGAAAACACCATAATTGGTAACACAATACCACAATTGGTAACAAAGTACCATAACTGGTAACAAAATACCATAATTGGTAACAAAGTACCATAATGGGTAACAATGTACCATAATTGATAAAAAAAATTACCATAACTGGTAACAGAAATATATATGTGTTATGACATAAATGTTACATGCATGTATAAAACGCATTATGATATGTGGGTTCCAAGTCCCGGCAATATTTCGTAAAATATCCGCACTACGGTAAGTAAATTTATTTCACAGTTTCCTATCTATTTGTTATTTGGTCTGACTGGTAAAATTTTGGCATTTTAAACTTTAAATATTATGAAATGTATGTCTATACATGGAAGATGTAATTTCAGGTGGTGCTTTTGTTTTTTATGCATGTAAACATTTATTTAGCCTCACTGTATTGCGCTGAGTAAGTTGGGGAGATAGACCTCAATTTTAAGTTTCATCCCAATGACTGACTGATCAGAAGAGAAATACTTATCATTTTGAAATGAATCAAAATTTTGTCTCGGGTGATATAGAAAGCATGATGCATTAATCATTAAGCTGAAGTTCTAACCATTACACTATGGCACACTACCCAATCGTTCGGCCAAACCCGACATTCTTCGAGTTCCCGCCTCGTGTGTATCGAGATGGTTCGGTATGTTCAAAATCTTGACATTTTGATCGCCGGAAGGCAACGGTACAGAAATAGTGCACTGTTGCTAGGTAAACAATATGGCTGCTAGCCACATGTGTTGATGTATAATTTTCTTTGGTGTTTGTTTTTTACAATGTAGATGAAGGATTTATCACTGCTTTCATGTAAATAAACTACTGATGGAACAATCGGCTGAATAACATTGCAACATTTGGATGATAACTTTGAATGCAAATTTGTTTTGGTGGGAATCTAAGGGGTGATGATGTAATGAATGAATGGTGTTTTACGGTTCGTCAATACATAAATAGGTCATATTGTGCACAAAAACCGATGAAAGATGAAGAAATTAGGTAGTAATTAAAAATTAATGTAAATATATAAAGATAAAACTATTAAAAAGTAAGGGATGATATGGTAGTAATATAAACTATATATGTAAATCAACAAATGCCCCTCAATGGGTATATAAACAAGTAAATATATATAAGAACACATCATAATGATTTATATAGTCTGATTTCTTTTAAGAACAAGACTAAAATCTATAGTATCAAATAACTCTTTCATAGTATTTACATTGTAGTACCTTTGACGCATAGGATCAAAGTCTACACATTCCAACAAGATGTGTTTTGACCATTAACGGTGCAAAGCAGGGTATACATTCTGGTAATTGCTCAGCTTGTAATAAATATGAATGAGTACAACGTGTATGCCCTATCCTGGACTAGGACAACTTCTTCTCAACGAATGGGTCTACTAGAAGAACGCCATTCCCCAAGTAACGGTTTAATTGAATGGAGTTTATTGTTAACTGACAAATCCCAAGCGGATTGCCAAGAGTTACGAATACATGTGTTAATACAACTTTTAAAATCATTATAAGGTAATTTAGCATTAGATATATGTAAACCTAATGCTGCTTTAGCAGCACTATCAGCTCTATCATTACCACGTATTACTACATGGCTTGGAAGCCAGCAGAAAATAATAACATTATCAACTATAAGAGAATTGTACTTTTCTAAAAGCTAAAGCACAACTGGGTTATCATGTTTCATATTGGCCAATGCTTGAAGAGATGAAAGGGAATGGTAGGTAGCCAATATGGAAACCTGCGAATTACATTCGAACAATGCTGCGAAGCAGTGTACGAATGTTGCGAATGTGGCGCTATCTTCTGTGCAGTTTTTTTTTCTAGCGAATAGAAACCTTATCTGAAAGGCATGATATTGTGGATTATTAATGTACATACCGGTAATTCATTATAAACCACAGTTTGAACTCAAGGGTTTCTTTATACAGAACACACTTGCATAATGCCAATGAAAGGCTATGCTGCTGAACTGTACATGAACTGTATGATAACCTGGAGTTGACATTTACTCAACTTACACCATTCAAGTCCTTTTAAAGCTTATCTGGTCTTAGGCCAAAAAAAATAACTGTGTTTCCGGTGGCCCGACCAACCTTATTTTTAAGGGGCCGACCCTAAAACTTTTTATGAAAAAAAACAATAAAAAAAACACAAAAACCAACAACATTGTTCTGAAAATTGATTTATCACAATATATCGACGTAAACTGACATCACAGAGAAACTTTCAGTTGTATCATCATCAACTTGTATGGAGTTTAGGAGATAAATACATGTACATGTAGAATCTCACAATATCTTGCTCCAAAATAATAAAAAAAGCAAAAAGAAAATGCCTACTGACCTACCCTCTTTTTTTATAGCACGCAATAGGAAACACGCCTATTTTTTTTTGGCCTTATAGCTTGTTTGCATATGAGCTACACTCCCAGCCTACCTCCTACACATAGCCATGACAAGAGAATGGAATTGAATTGAATCAAATGTTGCTTAACGGTTCATCAACACATTACAGGTTATTTATAGCTACTTCAGAGAGAGAAAAATACATAGGAATCTGGGAACCTGCCCTACTCTACTAACATATACATTCGGAAGTGTAGATAAGCTGAGTTCTTGAGTATTTTACTCATACTTTTTTAACGAAACCCCTCAGTTTTTTAAAATTGTGAGCATCATTACTCATCAACTTACTACATTTAAAACTCATAATTTTTAAAATTCATGAGTATTATATTTGTATGTAGTCCAGTGGAAAAGTTAATTCCATATTTAGAAGAGTTACTATTTATTTTAATATTGAATTAACTTTCCTTTTGAAAGACTATACAGATATTTATAAAACATATTTAATGTATATGTGCAAATTAAAAATATAGGTTTATTCACAGGTTATTAAAATACCCGTGACTGAATATGCATAAAATGAATTATGAGTTGGTAACTTTTAATTTTAGGCTCATGTTTTGGGGTTTACTTAGTGTATATTTAGCAGTAAGACACAACCATATTTATCATTAGTGTTTGTAAGTCAAACCATATTTAGAGGTAGTGTTTGTAAGTCACACCATATTTAGAGATAGTGTTTGTAAGTCACACCATATATAGAGGTAGTGTTTGTAAGTCACACCATATTTAGAGGTAGTGTTTGTAAGTCACACACCATATTTAGAGGTAATGTTTGTAAGTCACAAACCATATTTAGAGGTAGTGTTTGTAAGTCACACCATATTTAGAGGTAGTGATTGTAAGTCAAACCATACTTAGAGGTAGTGTTTGTAAGTCACACACCATATTTAGAGGTAGTGTTTGTAAGTCACACCATATTTAGAGGTAGTGATTGTAAGTCACACACCATATTTAGAGGTAGTGTTTGTAATCACACCATATTTAGCAGGAGTGTTTGTAAGTCACATTATATTTAGAGGTAGTGTTTGTAAGTCACACCATATTTAGCAGTAGTGTTTGTAAGTCATACCATATTTAGAGGTAGTGTTTGTAAGTCAAACACCATATTTAGAGGTAGTGTTTGTAAGTCACACCATATTTAGAGGTAGTGTTTGTAAGTCACACCATATTTAGAGATAGTGTTTGTAAGTCACACCATATATAGAGGTAGTGTTTGTAAGTCACACCATATTTAGAGGTAGTGTTTGTAAGTCACACACCATATTTAGAGGTAATGTTTGTAAGTCACAAACCATATTTAGAGGTAGTGTTTGTAAGTCACACCATATTTAGAGGTAGTGATTGTAAGTCAAACCATACTTAGAGGTAGTGTTTGTAATTCACACACCATATTTAGAGGTAGTGTGTGTAAGTCACACCATATTTAGAGGTAGTGATTGTAAGTCAAACCATATTTAGAGGTAGTGTTTGTAATCACACCATATTTAGCAGTAGTGTTTGTAAGTCACACCATATTTAGAGGTAGTGTTTGTAAGTCACACCATATTTAGCAGTAGTGTTTGTAAGTCATACCATATTTAGAGGTAGTGTTTGTAAGTCAAACACCATATTTAGAGGTAGTGTTTGTATGTCACACCATATTTAGAGGTAGTGTTTGTAAGTCACACCATATTTAGAGGTAGTGTTTGTAAGTCACACCATATTTAGAGGTAGTGTTTGTAAGTCACACCATATTTAGCAGTAGTGTTTGTAAGTCACACCATATTTAGCAGTAGTGTTTGTAAGTCATACCATATTTAGAGGTAGTGTTTGTAAGTCAAACACCATATTTAGAGGTAGTGTTTGTAAGTCACACCATATTTAGAGGTAGTGTTTGTAAGTCACACCATATTTAGAGGTAGTGTTTGTAAGTCACACCATATTTAGCAGTAGTGTTTGTAAGTCACACCATATTTAGAGGTAGTGTGTGTTAGTCAAACCATATTTAGAGGTAGTGTTTGTAAGTCACACTCCATATTTAGAGGTTGTGTTTGTAAGTCACACCATATTAAGAGGTAGTGTTTTTAAGTCACACCATATTTAGCAGTAGTGTTTGTAAGTCACACCATATTTAGAGGTAGTGTTTGTAAGTCACAACATATTTAGCAGTAGTGTTTGTAAGTCACACCATATTTAGAGGTAGTGTTTGTAAGTCACACACCATATTTAGAGGTAATGTTTGTAAGTCACACACCATATTTAGAGGTAGTGTTTGTAAGTCAAACCATATTTAGAGGTAGTGTTTGTAAGTCACACACCATATTTAGAGGTAGTGTTTGTAAGTCACACCATATTTAGAGGTAGTGTTTGTAAGTCAAACACCATATTTAGAGGTAGTGTTTGTAAGTCACACCATATTTAGAGGTAGTGTTTGTAAGTCACACCATATTTAGCAGTAGTGTTTGTAAGTCACACCATATTTAGAGGTAGTGTGTGTTAGTCAAACCATATTTAGAGGTAGTGTTGGTAAGTCACACACCATATTTAGAGGTTGTGTTTGTAAGTCACACCATATTTAGAGGTAGTGTTTGTAAGTCACACCATATTTAGCAGTAGTGTTTGTAAGTCACACCATATTTAGAGGTAGTGTTTGTAAGTCACACCATATTTAGAGGTAGTGTTTGTAAGTCACACCATATTTAGAGGTAGTGTTTGTAAGTCACACCATATTTAGAGGTATTGTTTGTAAGTCACACCATATTTAGCAGTCGTGTTTGTAAGTCACACCATATTTAGAGGTAGTGTTTGTAAGTCACACCATATTTAGCAGTAGTGTTTGTAAGTCACACCATATTTAAAGGTAGTGTTTGTAAGTCACACACCATATTTAGAGGTAATGTTTGTAAGTCACACACCATATTTAGAGGTAGTGTTTGTAAGTCAAACCATATTTGGAGGTAGTGTTTGTAAGTCACACACCATATTTAGAGGTAGTGTTTGTAAGTCACACCATATTTAGAGGTAGTGTTTGTAAGTCACACCATATTTAGCAGTAATGTTTGTAAGTCACACCATATTTAGAGGTAGTGTTTGTAAGACAAACAATATTTAGAGGTAGTGTTTGTAAGTCACACACCATATTTAGAGGTAGTGTTTGTAAGTCACACCATATTTAGAGGTAGTGTTTGTAAGTCACACCATATTTAGAGGTAGTGTTTGTAAGTCACACCATATTTAGAGGTAGTGTTTGTAAGTCACACCATATTTAGAGGTAGTGTTTGTAACTCACACCATATTTGGAGGTAGTGTTTGTAAGTCACACCATATTTAGAGGTAGTGTTTGTAAGTCACACCATATTTAGCAGTAGTGTTTGTAAGTCACACCATATTTAGAGGTAGTGGTAAGTCACACCATATTTAGAGGTAGTATTTGTAAGTCACACCATATTTAGAGGTAGTGTGTGTAAGTCAAACCATATTTAGAGGTAGTGTTTGTAAGTCACACCATATTCAGAGGTAGTGTTTGTAAGTCAAACCATATTTAAACGTAGAACGAGATTTCATGAAATTTTCAATGAAAGGAATATAAACCTAGACTTCCAACAGAAATCAAAAAACTCCCAGCAGCCGTTTTGCCACTGACAGTTTCAAGGTGGGGATACGCTTTGGTAAACTTTTTTTAATGTTATTTGTGTCCCCTACTTTACTTCTATTTATTTGTTTTTAATCCTTGTTTTTGGATGGCTGAGTATGTGAATGACAGTTTCCTGTTCCACTTTTGTATCTTCTGTTAACCTTTAACCCGCTACACATATATATATATAATGGATTATTTTTTTAATTAAGACCACTCCATTTATGTGACAAAGGGGTGTTTTGGGGGGAAATGACTGATCAGCAGACAGACATTGTAAACCCTGATCCTGATTATAATCATGCTTAGCAGGTTAAAGGTTAAGGAAAATGGGCACATAACTGCAATAATATTAACTGACAGAGTGAGCCCAAATTGGAGCTTTAACGTGTCAGTATACATACATACACACAAAATAAATCTATGCAATACTTCTCTATTTAAGGAATGAAAAGAAGGATTTTAAGAAACATTTAAAAACAACTTAAACCAAAAATCTGACAGATGAAGAAAAGGAAATGCATATGATTTTTTATTAGAATTGAATTAGAAAGTTTAAGAGGTTTAACTATGAAATGTTCATATGCATCTGTTTTTATTTAGTAATGGTGGCCATCTTGATTGATGGGCGGCAACAAAATCTAAAACCCCTCGAGTTTCATTGTATGCAGAAATCTGATTCAGAGACTGTTCTACATTTTCCTATATACATTAATGAAACATTCACATGGTCATGAACGTACGTCACCTTGAACATTGGATGCTGATAAAAACTTCTGATAGAGAATCTATCCAAGAAACCAGCACATGCATTTTATTTATGACTGAAAAAGCAGTTTTGGGTTACAAATGTCAATCACATTACAAATGTCAATCACATATAAAGCTTATATTAGGAAGATTTTATAACGGATACTTCGACAATAAAACTCGTTTAAAAAAAAAAATTGCTGAAAAAAATGCGATGACCTGTTTTAAATGTTTTAATTTTACAATATGCAAACTTTTTAAGCTGAAATTAAGATTTTATTTCATACCAGAAGCCAACCACATTTTCGCTTCTTGGAGAAGGGGTTGGATGGGGTATGAAAGTTAATACTTGGACCACGTAATGAAAATGATCTTTATTGGTCTATTTTCAGTTAATATGGCAGACATTTTGCATGACGGACACTTGCAACAAGCTGTAACAAAAGAACACAAATCTGAAAGAGCTCCCACAATGTACATTGAGGCCAAGTTTCATCGAATTCCCTCGAAGCTATTTCAGAGAACTAAAAACAAATAGAATTAAACACTTAGAACTTACCCAATAATTAGCAGTCTCGCCATTTTGAATTATTTATATATGCACTAAAGTTTAAGTTAATACAAGCTTCACATATTTAGATATAATTGACATATAAACAGCTTTAAAAATATTCCATGTTTAATGCATTAGGATATATAATAAACAACCAGGTATTTATTGGAAAAACATATTAATACATTTAAACTGATCATTTCCAGTTAAAAAGCACAAGTGTTATGACAGAATATAATGTCTGACCAGGGCTTGACCAGAGAGGACTTTTTATGAACTTTTGTCTATTTATGGGTCAAACAAATGCTTATCAGAAGGAAAGGTGACCTTAAAATGACCAGTGTCCATTGATTTACCATTATGTGGCCTTCTGTAACCATATAAAACAAATATGCTAGTAAGTCACAATTACCAATCTGTGTGTTGGAGTAATTGTGGGTTAATTATATACAGTGGTTAAAGGGGGTACATCCATTTTTTCTAGATTTTTTTTTATTTTTTTGAAAACGTGGCACTTCATGATAAAAACGTCAAATCAATCAGACTATGGAGATGGCACCATGAAGCTCAGATCTAAAAATTGATTTTACAATAAATTTTGACTGAAATCAGACGAACTCTGGCGCATAACCTACGATAGCACATACTAATGATCAGAATTAATTTCTTTGTAAATAAGGAGAAAAGTTTAGGCTCATTAGGCCAAAAAAAAAAAACCTGTGTTTCCGGTGGCCCGACCGACCCTATTTTTAAGGGGCCGACCCTAAAACTTTTTATGAAAAAAAAGAAATTAAAAAAAAAAAATAATAATTGTTCTGAACAATGATTTATTGCAATATATCGCGGTAAACTGACATCTCAGAGAAACTTTTAGCTGTATCATCAACTTGTATGGGGTTTATGAGATAAATACATGTAGAATCTCACAATATCTTGCTCCAAAAAAAAATTTAAAAAAAAAAAAAAAATGCCTACCTACAGACACCTATTTTTTTTTTGGCCTTAATTATGTTTTTGCCTCTTAGAATAGAAAATATCAACAGCTGTAAAGTTTAAGTTGGATCCCAAGAAAAACCTCATGTACATCCTTTAAAGGGACACACTGCAATCTTAATTTTTTAAAAACTCACCGCGTCCCGTTAGTTTTTCTCTTAACTTGCATTTGTTCAATCATTAATATTAATTGTTAGAATAGTTCAAACCAAATTATTTTTACATATTACTTACTTTTTATAATATTGCACCAATAATATATTAAAAAATTTGGTAAAATAGTGAAGAAAACTGAAATCTCATTTTTTTATTTAATTATATGCAAGCAGTTTTAAAGTAAAAATGATGCAGGATAAATAAATCGAGGAACACATTTTAATGTTTGAATAAGACTCAAAATTGCCATGTGTCCCTTTAAAGAAACTAACCCGCTAAATAATGGCAAAATTACACTACAGAACCATTCATCAAAACTCTATCCAGGTGCTCAGGTCATATAATGATGTAGATATGCCAATTAGAAGTAGTTTATTTCACGGGTTCTTAAAATACCCATGATTGAATATGCGTAAATGAATATAGTTGGTAACTCTTATTCGACGCTCCAGTTTTGGGTTTTGTCCTAGCTGGCTAAAGCCGTTAATAGTGCGTCTATTGAGCTTGGATTCTCAAAATGTTTAAGTTATATCTATATATACCTCGTCAGTAGGTTCAGAAATCGGGTACATTATATGTTGCCAAATTTGGCTGTTGTTGGCGGGATAGCTACTTTAAGGTCTCTCAGCATAACTGCACAAGATGCCTTTTATTTCACACATTTTAAGTTGATTCCTGATAGGACTCTGGATAGAAGTGATTAGACATCTTTTATTTTTAAGAAGATTGCAAAAGGCCATTAACTAAAGTACACGAATATCACTGAAATTAAAAGAGCTTGGTTACTCAAAGAATAGAATGCATTTACCAGTGTTAGCTTTGGTATCAATTTCAGATTTTTCTAGTTCTCTGCTCAAAAGTAGAACTTTTAATTGCATGAGAACCAATGCCAATGTTTGCAATGTGTTATAAATCTGGGACAGGTTTTATGAAACATGAAACAACTTACAATTTTGATCGTAAGTTAATTTCTTAAATTCTTTACTTTGATTTATAATTCACAAAGGAACGCGATTTCATTTCATTTTCTTATACATTTGATATTTCTGCACGTAATGCACACATAATTGTGATATTTCTGCACATAATGCACACATAATTGTTTGCATTGAATGCTTAGGTGCAAACATGTAAACAGTTCTAAAATTTGAGACTTATAGTCAGATGTTTAATAAAACGGGGCCCAGAACCTTTAGCAGTTATACCCGGATACAGTTGAGTACTTCCCTTCAGTTAACCCGTAACCTGCTACATATATATAATGGACTGTTCTTTCTTTGAATTAAGACCATTCCATTTATGTGACAAAGGGGTGTTTTGGGGAAAATGACTTATCAGCAGCTGGACATTGTTACCCTGATCAACCTGCGAGTTACTCGCAGGCTGATCTGGGTTAACAAGGACGTAAAGGCTATTATAGTCGTGCTTAGTGGGTTAAGGGTTACTCGCAGGCTGATCTGGGTTTACAATGGACGTAAAGGCTATTATAGTCGTGCTTAGTGGGTTAAGGGTTACTCGCAGGCTGATCTGGGTTTACAATGGACGTAAAGGCTATTATAGTCGTGCTTAGTGGGTTAAGGGTTACTCGCAGGCTGATCTGGGTTTACAATGGACGTAAAGGCTATTGTAGTCGTGCTTATTGGGTTAAGGGTTACTCGCAGTCTGATCTGGGTTTACAATGGACGTAAAGGCTATTGTAGTCGTGCTTATTGGGTTAAGGGTTACTCGCAGTCTGATCTGGGTTTACAATGGACGTAAAGGCTATTATAGTCGTGCTTAGTGGGTTAAGGGGTAACTAGCTTAAATTTGTTGTTTAACAGCTCATCAACACATTACAGGTTATTAATAGCCACCCCAGAGAGAGGGCAAGGATACAAAGGAATATGGAAACCCTGTCCATACCAATGACTGATTCCTACAGTTCTTTAGTGTGCTTGAGAGGGATAGACGGCAACAAACGGGACCACTCGGTTAACGCCCCCATCCAACGGATGAGTCTAAAGAAAAGTGACTTGCTGAAGAACAACAAACTCAGTGGCACTGGTGAGGCTTGAACCCCCTCCTGATTTCAAGTCCACAGTGCTATCAACTGGGCCATGCCAAGTCCACAGTGCTATCAAGTGGGCCATGCCAAGTCCACAGTGCTATCAACTGGGCCATGCCAAGTCCTTTGGTAAATAAAGCTACTTTAAATGTAAAACTACAACTGAGCAAGTCAATGTTGCACTGCATGTTCCAATAATACTGCATGCGCTAAAACAAACAATTTCTTTGGTCTGATCCATTAATAGCAAAAAACATCTCAATCTCATATGCTCTACCAATTCATCAGGAATTTGTTTTTGGCATGGTTTCAACTTGCAGCTGTAATGTCAGGGTGACATTAGCAGATTATGTGCTGCACTGTATGTAGATGCAGATACAGATAATACACATATTGCATGCACATAAATAAACTGATAAAGCAGTCACAGAATTAGTAAAGCAAAGCATAGCATATCGAAACATAGCAAATCATAAGATGATAATGTTATAGGAAACATAACAAACGATAAAATTGCAACCACATCAGGAACATTCCACAGAAAAACATTGCAACAGGATAGGAAACATTTCACGGCAGAACACAACAACAGGAAACATAACAAAGCAGAGAATTAAAACACTATAAGGATTGAATTGAATTGGAGTTTATAGTCGCACCAACAGCTAAGGTCATATGGCAACTTTCCAGCTTCCATTGGTGGAGGAAGACCCCAGGTGCCCCTCCGGGCAATTTTCGTGCACGGGCGGGCACCTGGGTAGAACCACCGACGTTCCGCAAGAAAACACTATAAGAAACATTTCACGGCAGAACACAACAACAGCATAGGAAACAGAACAAAGCAGAGAATTGCAACTGCAGAGGTAAGGCAGCTGAATACTGCAACAGCATAGGAAACATAACAAAAGATAAAATTGCAACTGCAGAGGAAAGGCAGCTGAACACTGCAACAGCATAGGAAACATAACAAAGCAAAGAATTGAAACCGTATAAGAAACAATTCACGGTAAAATACAACCACAGCATAGGAAACAAAACAAAGCAGAGAACTGAAACTGTATAAGAAACATTTCGCGACACAACACAACAACAGCATAAGAAACAGAACAAAGCGGAGAATTGCAACTGCAAAGGAAAGGCAGCTGAACACTGCAACAGCATAGAAAACATAACAAAAGATAAAATTGCAACCACAGAGGAAACATAACAAAACACCAATTTGCAACCGCAGAGGAAAGGCAGCTGAACACTGCAACACCATAGGAAACATAACAAGACAGAGAACTGAAACCATATAAGAAACATTAAAGCAGAGAATTGGCCGTATAAGAAACATTTCACGGCAGAACATAACAATAGCATAGGAAACAGAACAAAGCAGAGAATTGCAACCGTATAACAAACATTTCACAGCTGAACATTGCAATATCATAGGAAATATAGCATTGCAGGCTTTTTGTGGAGGCAGACCACCCACTTTTCCTGGGTAGAATCAGTACTGTACACCTCCCGCCATCCGTAAGTATCGCCCCTTCTTCACTTACAAGACGAGCTCCCAGTGGGATTTGAACTCGCAGCACCCGCAGCGGTGAGAGGCGAAGGTTTACAATGCAATGGTTGGTATAAGTTGCTATTTGTTCGGGGGAAGAAGACTTACCTTGCAGCCTTCACAGGAGCTGACGCCATAATGGTAGCCTGATGACTTATCAACACAAACCACGCATGGCTTGTACATACGGGGTGGGGGTGGTGGGGATGGGGACATACTCTGCTCAGACATCGTTGTTGGGCTCTGCAGCTCCGTGTACATCCCCTGTCCGTCATACATCAGTGCTGGAAGAAATAAATACAATGTTTGGTAAAACTTTGTCTACGTAAACGATTTTCAATTTGTCATGTGATTTGTTCAAGTTTACTCTACAGTACACACTACAATACACACTACAGTAAATACTACAGGACACACTACAAAAAACACTACAATACACACAACAATACACACTGCAGTACACACTACAATATGCTACAATACACACTACAATATTCACTACCGTACACACTACAATACACACTACAGTACATACTACAATACACACAACAATATGCTACAATACACACTACAATATTCTACAATACACACTGCAATATACACTACAGTACACAATACATTACACACTACAGTAAACACTACAGGACACACTACAAAACACACAACAATACACACTATAGTACAAACTACAGTACACACTACAATACACACTACAATATGCTACAATACACACTACAGTACACACTACAGTACACACTACAATACATGCTACAATATGCTACAATACACACTACAATACACACTACAGTACACACTACAATTCACACTACAGTAAATACTACAGAACAAACTACAATACACACTACAAAACACACATCAATACACACAAAACTACACACCACAATATACAGTACAGTGTGTTGACAAGTCAAAATATGGCATGTTTTCATTAAACTAAAGGCCATAACTCTAATGTTTATTATTCAATATTGGTGTGTTTTTTTAACTGGTCCATGCTTTTATCAATATTAAAAGCTAAAACATATCAACCAAATATAAAAGCTGACCTGACTTAGGTATAAACAGGTACATACTTCTCAAGGTCAATGATAAAGTGACTTATACTGTATATGACCAATAATAATGCTAAGTCATTTGTAAACAAAGTTGGTGATAAAAGTAAAGCAAACAAGAAAATCAGAAGAAAGATGGATGCTCCCCGAAATGTATCCTCGACTTATCATATGGCCTTGTATCACCCAGCACTTTTCAATTTGCAGTTCCATTAGTAGTTTATGTTCCAGATAAAAATTCTAAGTATAAAATTACAAAGGGAAATAACTCTAATTTGAACGTTGACAGAGTTACAGTTCTTGCACTCTCCACTTCCACTCATTGCCCTCTATCATTGTGCAAAGTTTCAGTGCAGTCCCATCAGCAGTTTTGAAGACATGCTCCGGACAAAAATTCTAAGTATAAAATAACAAAGGGCAATAACTCTAATTTGAACAAAGATGGAGTTATGGTTCTTGCACTCTGCACTTCCTCTCATTACCCTCTATCATTGTGTGAAGTTTCATTACTGTCCCATCAGTAGTTTGGAAGATATGCTCTGGACAAGAAAGTGTGATGGACACACGGATGGACGGACGGACGGACAAAACGGCAACTATATGCTCACCCTTTGGGGAGCATAATAAAGCAAATGTGATGGGAACATACTTGAATAGATTATCGAAAATCGTTCCGATTTCAATGGAAAGGGAGGTAATTTTAAGATTACGAAATTTAGTTTTTGTTGGAGAATGTGAACACATTTCAGAGGTCTATAAACAATGACAGGATGGGCAATTCTTGTCGATGCCAAACTCTAAATGTATTCAAAGCAATACATTTGCATAATAAAATAAGTTGTTTTCAATATATGGTAGGTTATTGTGATATTTCGATTAAAAAATAATAAAATAACATAATGCTTTCAAAATCACACCCTTACCTAGCATTTCTAATATCTCCAAACAATTATATCAATGCTTACATCTTTAATCTATGTCCCTAAAAAGCCGTGCTAAACTTTTTTTGTTCAGTATACATAAAAGTAGCTTACCTCTGGGATAAGGAGAATATCAAATAATCCATGGGTCAAAAATTGGTTTCATGGCACCACAGTTTGTAAAATTGTTGATTTCAGAATTTCATAAATTGCAAATGTTTTTACTTGCCTACAACCAGACCTGTGAGGCAATCTACTATATTTTATTTACATCCTTTGCAGAATAGTATATTAAACGTGCAAAAAGTAACTCATCATGTTAAATATAGACTACTCAGTAAAATTTTAAAATAATATATACAGATATAAAAATAAAAGCGAAGTATATTAACTTGATGCTATATCCATAATGTTGTTATTTAGCCAAAAAGGTTGCAATACATGCATTAAAACGAACACATGCGCATTTATATGTGAAAAAATACATGCATGACATGCATACACAATGATGATGAACTGCGTTTGTTATTAAATATGGCGTAGAATGTATGATCAGGTTCTAAAAGGCCAAAACCATGCCCGGCAAGTATCCCTCATCATATCTGCCTTCGATGAACATACCTGCCCTGGACTCTCTCTCACCATCCCTCTAGATGGACAAACCTGCCCACTCTCCCTCATCACCCCACTAGATGGACATACCTGCCAACACTCCCCATCATCCCACTAGATGGACATACCTGCCCACTCTCCCTCATCATCCCCCTAGATGAACATATCTGCTCACTCTCCCCATCATCCCACTAGATGAACATACCTGCCCACTCTCCCTCATCATCCCCCTAGATGACCATATATGCCCACTCTCCCCATCATCCCACTAGATGAACATACCTGCCCACTCTCCCTCATTATCCCCCTAGATGAACATATCTGCCCACTCTCTCCATCATCCCACTAGATGAACATACCTGCCCACTCTCCCTCATCATCCCCCTAGATGAACATATCTGCCCACTCTCCCCATCATCCCACTAGATGAACATACCTGCCGACTCTCCCTCATCATCCCACTAGATGAACATACCTGCCCAATCTCCCCATCATCCTCCTAGATGAACATACCTGCCCACTCTCCCCATCATCCCACTAGATGGACATACCTGCCCACTCTCCCTAATCATCCCCCTAGATGAACATATGTGCCCACTCTCCCCATCATCCCACTAGATGAACATACCTGCCCACTCTCCCCCATCATCCCCCTAGATGAACATATCTGCCCACTCTCCCAATCATCCCACTAGATGAAAATACCTGCCCACTCTCCCTCATCATCCCCCTAGATGAACATATCTGACCACTCTCCCCATCATCCCACTAGATGAACATACCTGCCCACTCTCCCTCATCATCCCCCTAGATGAACATATCTGACCACTCTCCCCATCATCCCACTAGATGAACATACCTCCCACTCTCCCCATCATCCCGCTAGATGAACATACCTGCCCACTCTCCCCATCATCCCCCTAGATGAACATACCTGCCCACTCTCCCTCATCATCCCCCTAGATGAACAAACCTGCCCACACTCCCTCATCTGTCCCCTAGATGAACATACCTGCCCACTCTCTCTCGTCATCCCACTAGATGAACATACCTGCCCACTCTCCCTCATCATCCCACTAGATGATCATACCTCCAACTCTCCCTCATCATCCCGCTAGATGGACATACCTCCCACTCTCCCCATCATCCCACGAGATGAACATACCTGCCCACTCTCCCTCATCACCCCACTAGATGGACATACCTCCCACTCTCCCTCATCCTCCCGCTAGATGAACTTACCTGCCCACTCTCCCCATCATCCCACTAGATGAACATACCGGCCCACTCTCCCTCATCATCCCGCTAGATGGACATACCTCCCCACTCTTCCCATCATCCCCCTAGATGAACATACCTGCCCACTCTCCCCCATCACGCTAGATGAACATACCTGCCAACTCTGCCCTATCATCCCTCTAGATGAACATACCTGCCCACTCTCCCCTTCATCCCTTTAGATGAACATGCCTGCCCACTCTCCCCCCATCATGCTAGATGAACATACCAGCCATCATCTCGCTAGATGGACATACCTGCCCACTCTCCCCCATCATATCCCTAGATGAACATATCTGATCACTCTCCCTCATCATTCCCCTAGATGAACATACCTGTCCACTCTCCCCATCATCTCGCTAGATGGACATACCTGCCCACTCTCCCCATATTTCCCCCTAGATGAACATACCTGCCCACTCTCCCCATCATCTCGCTAGATGGACATACCTGCCCACTCTTCCCATCATCCCACTAGATAAACATACCTGCCCACTCTCCCTCATCATCTCCCTAGATGAACAACTATAGCTGTCAATTGAAAATAACACTCGATATCCTCGTTCTTTTTGCTTTATATTACAGTCCAATGCATTACCTTTTAAATGATATCAAACTTGTGACAAGCAAAGTATCATATATCTGGGTAGGGACTGGACACGAAGGTGAACATAATAACATATCATTTCACGGGTGTTAAAACAATATTGAAAAAAAATAATGTTGACGTAAACACGTAACAACCGTTCTTTTTTCTTACCATACACATTCTTCCCGAGTTTTACCATCAGTTGTTCCTACCAAACATTTTGAATCAAGGTGGGCGACCTCGCTTCTCTCTGTTCAAATACCGTGATTTGCCTTACATACTGATTACAATTCAACTTTGGACCACGACGTGCTAGAAGTACACATCAGCACAGAAATACAGGTGTTCACATGAAAGGGATGCGTGTGCGTTAGCGTGTGCATTACAACAGACGTGTCTCACTGCTACCATGTGTAATTATAAGATTGCGTTATCAAAGTGAAAAACTCAAAGAAACTGTTCATTGCTACCTTACCACATTACATGTGCAATTATGAAAACCATATAGGCAGCGAATAAACCCATCGATTAGTGTATAACGAGAATACCGCATTATAAATGGGTATTATTCCATTAAAATACAGATTTGCACTTATTCCATTCCAATACTTGCATTTCATTCAGTTGCATTATGCTCCGTAAAAAATCCCAGAAATATTGCCGCATGCTACACTTTAGTAGACTGCTCTACGAAAACATCATTTGAGGCAATAAAACGGCAAGCTTTGAACATTGAAAAATATGTGTTTATACCATTCAAGTTTTTTAGATGGATTCCCTAGGAATTGAAGTTGATATGCATGATTATTGTCGCCATGTTATCCATAGACATATTCTAAAGCCATATAAGAATAATCCGTGCAATAGTTTTGATTTGATCGTCATTTTGAGTAGACATATTCATATACACTGTATATAATTATGGTAAGTGATTTCAGCTCCCAAATACTGGGTTATATAAAAACACGTTTTAGACTTGGATTAAGTGCCCGGAACATATTCAATGAACTTGGTGATGCTTATGGAACTAATAAAGTGTCTTAAGCCACAGTTACACGTTGGATTAAAAAATTTAAAAGTGGAATTAATTCAATTGAAGATAGGCCCCGTCCTGGAAGCCTATTTAGTGTGGTGACACCCAAAAATAGCCAAAAAGTGAAGGAGTTATTAGCAAAAGATGCTAGATTAACTACTGGTCAGTTAGCTAAGTGCCTAGGCATATCGACCGAATCCGTCTTTAAAATATTGAAGAAAGTTTTGAAGGTTAGAAGAATTTCTGCTAGATGGATCCCCCACCTCTTAACGGAAGTCCAGTGGAAGCAGCGTGTTTCGCTAGACCGTAAAATGTTGAAACAATACCCTAAATTTGACCAACGAGCGTTTTCAAACTAAGTGACAGGCGATGAAACTTGGGTACATTATTATGAACCTACCAGGAAAACAAGTAATACAATATGGGCAACGAAAAATACCAGAAGACCTGATCTGTACCAAAACGGACCATTAGTGTGAAGAAAGTGATGTAAGCTATTTTCTTCAATAGTCACGGGGAAACGGCGCAAGTGGCGATTCCCCGGGGTAGAACAGTAACAGGAACTATGGGGACCTTGTATTGAAAAAACTGGAACAGAGGTTAAGAAAACATCGTCCAGCCCTTGGCTTATCACGCATTTCACTGTTACATGATAATGCTCCTGCTCATAAGTCTGTGACGGTTAACAAGTTTTTGGAAGAAAAGGGCGTGGCTGTACTTTGTCGACCTCTGTATTCTCCAGACCTGGCCCCTTGTGACTTTTTGATGTTTCCCCGCATGAAGAAACACTTAGAGAGCCGAAGATTTCGCTCCAGGAATGCGATTGGTTCTGCAATCTTCCAGTATCTGGAAGGTGTCTCTAAAAAGGACTATGGCAGCGCTTTCCAAAATTTGATTAAAAGGTTGAACTTGTGTAAAGGGAGAGTATTTTGAAGGGATGTAATACAAATTGTGTGCATATGATTGTTATTTTGTGTTTTGTAGTGATAGTTGCATTATATAATGAACGCCCCTCGTACCTGCCCACTCTCCCTCGTCATCCCCCTTGATGAACATACCTGCCCTCTCTCCCTCATCAGTCACCTAGATGAACCTATCTGCCCACTCACTCTCATCATCCCTCTAGATGAACAGACCTGCCCATTCTCCCTCATGAACATACCTGCCCACTCTCCCTCATCTTCCCCCATGATGAACAGACCTGCCAACTCTCCTTCATCAATCCCCTTGATGAACAGACCTGCCCACTTTCCCTCATCAGTTACCTAGATGAACATATCTGCCCACTCACTCTCATCATCCCCCTAGATGAACAGACCTGCCCATTTTACCTCATCAGCCTCCTTGATGAACATACCTTCCCACTCTCCATCATCAGCCCCCTAGATGAACAGACCTGCCCACTCTACCTCACCTTCCCCCTTGATGAACATACCTGTCCACTTTCTCTCATCATCCCACTAGGTGAATAGACCTGCCCACTCTCCCACATCTGCCCCCTAGATGAATATACCTGTCCACTCTCTCTCGTCATCCCACTAGATGAACAGACCTGCCCACTCTCCCTCATCTGCCCCCTAGATGAACATACCTGCCCTCTCTCCCTCATGAACATACCTGCCCACCCTCCTCATCATCCCCTAGATAAACATACCAGCTAATTTCTGTATTACATTATTCTCTTCAGAAATCTTCTGCTTTGCTTCACACTAAAATCAATATCTTACAAAATGTTCTATAAACTGACATTTTTACGAGATATAAATATTGATATTTTGTCAAAATTTATAATTTAATATAAAAATAGTTCCAGAGTAACGATTCAATCGGGGATCATGTCAATGGCATGTAGGAAATGATACCACACAACATCAAGATGACCTGGGTATGGACACAGAACATAACATTAATCTATCTAATAAATACTGATAAAGGTGATCCTTTGAGAGCAACAAACACAATTAAGAGAATAAAGCAGCAGACTCGGTTTTATTTAGTCTGTTCATGAGAAGTAATGAAAGAAGCAACACTTCTCACACACCCTAGCACCGGCTAATACTTATAACTGGAAACATCTAGATCACAATCTAAAATCCGCCCAGAATATAATTTTTACCTATGTTTTCAGGATTACTGTTGATATCATTGGATATAGCAACTTTAACTCCCGGTAGTATGCCCCCAGACCCAATAGCACTACAGCTCGAAATTCCACACACGCTCCCCAAAACACCCACAAATCCTGGATCCACACCCGCAAAGACTGTTCTGACTGTATACAATTAGAAAGAGCTGATTGACAAAACTGTTAATTCAAAGGAGATTACCAATATGAGGTTGAAGGTGGGGGTGGCATTAATTGAGATGGGGGGCAGGGTTGGGCATAAAGGGATGTGGGTTTCGGGTTGGAGTGCTTTAATGGTGGGTATATGCTAATCACCTTCTACTTTGACCAATTAAACCTTAACCTGCTAAGCACGACTATAATAGCTTTTGCATCCATTGTAAACCCAGATATGCCTGTGAGTTAATCAGGGTTTACAATGTCCAGCTGCTGATCAGTCTCGAAACACCCCTTTGTCACATAAATGGAATGGTCTTAATTCAAAATAGAAAAGTCCATTATATATATGTAGCGGGTTAAAGCAAATATATGATATCGGTCAAGAGCAGATAAGAACTCACATAGTTGAGAGTATGCGTATCAACACAATTTAAAGCGAACATTAATGACATGTTACATACAAACAGCATAATCCCATAAACAGTTAAAAGGTTATGGATATTAATTTGATAGCATTTATTGGTGTATTGATTTACTGATGTAAACATTGAAGTAAAACACAAAACAAATTATTTTCTTCCTCGAAATAATAATAAACACATGTATTCACTTAGATCGCAGACTCTGGAATCAAGTTCAATTTTCATGACATCATATTGTGCAACCTCTGGATACGATGTAAGACATAAAATAAGTAATTTTGAGTTGCATATTTACCGTGTAAGTTATAAGGTGTTTGTCTGAAATCACTGACGTTTTCAATTTATTACGATTCATTGGGATTTAGCACTCTTATACCGGAGGTAAGAAGTTAAAGGGAGGTAAATCAGGCTTTCCATGGGGGTCTAGGGGTCTGACTTAAATTAACCAAATATAGGTTTTTCTATTCTAAAGGACCTAAACATAATAAATGAAAGATCCCTTTCAAATATATTCATTTTTGCACAGTAATATGTGCAATCCTAGGTTATGCACCAGGGTTAATTTGAGTAATATGTGCAATCCTAGGTTACACACCATGGATTAATTTGAGTAATATGTGCAATCCTAGGTTACACACCATGGGTTAATTTGAGTAATATGTACACTCCTAGGTTACACACCATGGGTTAATTTGAGTAATATGTGGAATCCTAGGTTACACACCAGGATTTGAGAAATATGTGCAATTCTAGGTTACGCACCAGGGTTAATTTGAGTAATATGTGAAAACCTAGGTAACACACCATGGGTTAATTTGAGTAATATGTGCAATCCTAGATACACACCAGGGTTAATTTGAGTAATATGTGCAATTCTAGGTTATGCACCAGGGTTAATTTGAGTAATATGTGAAATCCTTGGTTACGCACCTTGGTTAATTTGAGTAATATGTGCAATCCTAGGTCACACACCGTGTGTTAATTTTAGTAATATGTGCAATCCTAGGTTACACACCATGGGTTAATTTGAGTAATATGTGCGATCCTAGGTTACGCACCAGGGTTCATATCATAATGTGTTTTAGTTGCATATTAAATGTACATAAAATTATGAACTCAACAATTCCCCATAAAATAAATGATTTAAAGGGACACTGTCCGTATGTAAGCAGATATTGAGCATAACCAAATAACCGTCTGACTTTTATTCAGTGAAATGTTTACATGAAAACATGAGGATAGACCCTAAGAAGTCTGTAGTAATACATTCTAGAGTTTGAAAAAAAAGAAGCTTTAATTATTATTTATAAATAAAGTGGGACCCACAATATTTACCTTTTCTGCGATCACGTGACTTCCATTAGGTTTTCACCATAGTATCTATTGCCTAATATGATTGTATAGCCCGCTTAGCTCAGTCGGGAGCGATGTCGATAACTTCACGCTCACGCTCATTAAGCTTTTTTCTTTCTTTTTTGTACCACGATTGAATTCCGTCAAACAATCTTGCTTTTAATTAGTAAATATTCAATATGTTTGGTGTGTAATGTTTGCAAACATAATTAGTGTGTGTTTTATAAGCTAAAAGTTACGGACATTGTCCCTTTAATTATTTTTAATTAAATAGGTTGGTCTTGAAAAACTCGATGACTCGGCTAGTTTTCGGTATGAACATCATTAATACTAATTCATGGGACACTTTAAGCCCATATAATGTCTTGTTATGTGATCTAACTATACTTTTATATTAATATTATGCACAGCTGCTAGCAATATGAACTCCTTAATATGAATTACTATTGATAAATTTCAAATGTCATCTGCTAAAATTTTAATTCTTCCTTCCAGTGCTATTTTAATTACAAAATGTTATGGAAAACATTCTTGTTGAGTGACACACATTGTAAAACCAGGCGCGTAGCGTGCCATACTCATTTACTCACGTGAGTAAACTTTGCAAACGAATGCTCAAAAAATAATAAAAAATAAAAAAACGTAATAAAAAGGTGAGCCATAATTTTCAGTTCTAAGGTGAATGAAATGTTAAGGAATATAGGTATTTTCGACAGGATTTAAATCTTTCATCTTGACCCTAAAATGCACCAGAAGTCACATACGAGCATTTATTTTTTAAAAATTTCCCAGACCACCACCAGCGGGAGGGGGACAACTCCCTCCTACACCTACCCCCATGAGTAATTGAGATTTTGGTCACAAAAAATCTATAAATCAGTCTGCACATTTTGTGCATTTTGTCATCAACACAAATCGACTTCAAATAACTGTCAATTCATGCATGTTGAATTCACCCAGTAAGAATTGGAAACTGAATAAACATTTGAAAATAATAACAACTTCATCTTCACAAATGTCATGTTTTTGCACATCAAGATCCACCATTTTAACCCTATACCACATATGCTGTTTTATAAAAAAGGTTGAAACCGTTCATTCATTTTATAATTTACTACATAGGCGTAGGAGATGCCTAAACTACTTACCTAAACACCATAATATAGTATTTATAAATAAACAATAATAAATTCATTCTTAAACAAAGAAACCACTTAAGGAATTTGTACCCCTATCTACTACTCCCTCGCTATCTACTACTCCCTCGCTCCTTACTTATTGAATCCCCAATCAAACATCTCTTAAGACTTGACAAAACATTACAAAACCCTGGTCAAGTTGAGCCAATCCAGGCCAAATAAACAACCAAAACAAGTAACATAATATGTCAAAATAGTCAACCTGTAACAAATAACCTTACCGACAAGTTCACCGTACTCTTATCCTATCCTTGAACTCTGAATGACCCTTTAAAGCTGCCCCACTGTATGACCCTTCTTCAATGATGAGCCATGATTATGTGTAACAAACATGAATGTGTGACCTTGATAGCAAAATCACTATGTCAAATACAGCCATCACCAAAAATCTGATATTGCAAATCCACAAATAACTGACATAATCCATTTTATCACCTGAACATTGTCGATATACTACTAAAACTGCCTGTGAATGAAACCAGAAATGATCCACTTCCCATGGAAGAATTAAAGGCAATTAGTTCTCACAGAATTAAGTTTGTGTGTGAACAGTAATTTGTATAACAGCTATACAAACACAGATATACATGACCAATAACAACACTGTAAAGGAAAACATGGCAGACAATGCATTGAGGAAAACCAAAACAGTTGGAGGTGTGCAGTAGCCAAGAATGCCAGATGTGTTTTCATTTCAAGGATGAGAAAAAATGTTAATGGTTTGATCAATAATAGCTATATTAAATCCCTGGAGTTATTTCTAGGTCAACAGTGGGGGATTCAGGATTTCAGATAAAAGGATTGGTGGGGAAGGGCCCTTTAACATGTACATTGTAAATGTTATTAACAGAGCTTCCGGTATTTAAATAGAGATGCTCTCAAAGTGATATGAGGGTTATACAAGAGGATTAGTATAAGAGGATTGTATATAAATTAAAATTAAACAATTTCATGCACAGATCCAGGATTTTATGACTGGGCGGGGTGGTGGTGGGCAGATTGGGGTGGGTTGTTTGGTTGTGCTGTGGGGGTGGCGGGGTGGGCGGGGAAGAAATTAAACTGAGATGCTCTCGTGGGTCGGTGGGGGGGGGGGGGGGGAGTTATCTGTTAGTAAGTAAACAAGAAATCTTTGAAAAGGATGACTGGTGAATGTGGGAGGTGGGTTGGAGGCAAATAGGGTAATTTAAATCTGGGCTAAATTCCGAAGACATCTCAAGACGATGTCCGACATAATATACGTATTCTTTTGTATATATACCATGTATGCAATGAACTCTTTGTCCGAAATCGTTGACCGTTTCAATTTATTTTTAGAACATACTATAACTGTCCGAGATTGAGCCCTATTGATTCCAGATTTAAGTGAACAATTAAGGACAAAAATATTCTGATTATGGGTTACATATAGTCCATGATTCTGTGAATGTGTAAGGGTCCATTCAGCCGATTTAGAGGCATAAATAAACTAGAACTATTACTGAAGGTAATGAATACCCCTGCTTAAATTCTAAGTAAAACAAAGGGCAATAATTCTATAATAAATTATGCAATCAACAATGGATGATATACAGGGACATAAGGAAATCAGTAGTAGTAATGCGTATATGAAGTGGGAACAAACCATTCAAAAGTGTTCGAGGAACTTCTAGTTATGGAAATGAGTTACACGACGGGACGCGATGAGACAAAAAAGTGTTACGCGACGCAACGGGACATTACGTTGTGAAAGTGGAGGTATAATGAGATGACAAACCTTGATTATGTTGAAACATGTATCCATACTGGGGAGCAGCATTCTGATACATCATCTGGTCCATATGGTATGGTGACGGTTCCATACCCATCCCTGTAATGTACAGAATTCCAATTCAATTCAAACTTTAGTAGACAAACCGAATACAACATCAGTTATCTTACACTGCAGAACATAATAACAATTTAACAAATAATTAATAGATGAATTATCAAAGCTGTATCGAATATGAATAAACATGTAGACACATATTTATCACATAACATCCCTTGTTAGCAGTGTCGAACACCCATTTAATATTCAATTGTATGACACACGTGTAATACAACCTGGAACAATTTTGATTGGTTAAGTTAAACCTGTAACACTACGCAAGTTTATTAACTGAAAATTGAAACTATTTTATTTATTACAAATTCACCCAGATCTGAGTCATAAACTTGTTATTTGTGACAGCTTATAAAAATAATGCACTTATACAAAACAATGTTTTTGTTTTGTTAAAAAGCTGGCGTGAACTGCTAGTTTGTAAAGAGGTAAAACACAAACTCTTTTATACGCAACGTTATGTGTGAGACGCGACATTACGACGTCACATATTTTATGATGTTTTGGCGCTAAAGGTGTGTCTGACGTCGTGGCGGTTCTATGTCTATCTGAATTAATTTTTACTAATTTGATTGCAATGTTATGTGATAAAAAGGATCTTAAACTCGTTCCCATTCCATATAAGATTTATGAAACTCGTTATGAATTATTTTTAATTTTAACGAGCCTTTTTATTTTTAATTTTAACTCGCCAAAAGGCTCGTTAAAATTAAAATAATTCATAACTTGTTTCATAAATCTTATATGAAATGGGAACTTGTTTAAGATCCTCTATATATGTAATAGATTATTTTTAATAATTCTTAATTATTATGATAAGAGGAACTTCGCTGTCTAAAACTTGAAGAGGTCAAGTTACAGAGGTCAATCCGTCCGTCCGTCCATCTGTCTGTCCAACTCTTACAAGAGGTCAATGACCTTGAAGCTATACTGATAGGTTTTTGATATCTAGATCAGCATTCCTGTGAAGTTTCATGAAAATCCGTCAAGTAGTTTCAGAGGAGTAGTCGCTACAAATATTTACTATATAACTCTATGTTAACAAAGATGGCCACTGGCAGCCATGTTTAATGTTGAATCAAAAATGGTTTTCAACAGAACCAACATCATGCCATGCTGATCTTTTTAGAAGAAGTCCCATACCAACATCACTTATAGTTTTCAAGAAGTAGTCGTTACAAACTTGTTCTTTAAAAATCTATTTTTAGCTTTGGCAGCCATTTTGGATTTCACATCAATGTGATTTTTTGCTAGAATCAACTAGATATCATGGGCAACATTCTTGTAAAGTTTCATGAAAATACATACAGTAGTTTCAGAGGAGCAGTCACTACAAAAAAAGATGGACGGACGGACAGCAGACACCGCACCATGGTATAAGCTCTGCTGATCTTTGATCACTAGAGCTAAATTTAAAAACAAATGAAAATCCTTTCTCTGAATACACTTATTCTATTGAACCCCTGTTGTCATGGTAACACAGTGTGATTATATCCATTATTTCTGTCTAAAAGAAAGTATACTTAAAATATATCCATATAATAAAACTGCAGCACAAAAAACATCAATACCGGTAACTAGAAAGAATAATAAAAAAACGAGAAGACTATTTAGAGAAAAAACCATACAATTCCTGCTGCCATGGTTATGAGCGACATATTAAAATGTTTACACATTTAGTTCACACTACCTAGAGATTGTTTATAAATAAGTATATCAAATGATAAGGGTACTACTTGAACAAGAATATCGGTAGAAATGACATGAAGTTTTATCAGCTGACATAATGAACCAAGTTAACTCTTAACCCGCTAAAAATATATACTCGCCGTCATAAGAAAGTATCCACTTCTAAATATTGATATACAAATACCATGAGAACCAATAATCACAATTTTTCGTATTATTATATTAGATACAACATTTACAAACAAGTTTTAATATGAAATATGAACATTCAATAAAGAATAAAAAGTTTAAATCGATTCTAAAGCGCAACAGGCGGACAAGGGGGATAATTCTGGTAAAATGCATGACAGAGTTGTGGTGCTTGTCACATATGGTTGTGTAATGAATTAATCAAAACATTTAACCAAAACGTCAAAACGCATAGACGGATGACGGACGAAAAGTGATCACAATAGCTCATTTAGCCTTTGGCTCAGGTTAGTTAAAATTAAATAAGATTACCTGGGTGATGGTGAGGTTTGTGGCCCATGTCACCACCTAGCAGATCATTCCCCATACCTGGGTTCATGACTAGAGCCGTCATATATACTACATTACACGGTCAGGCAATCTGAAACATACATTAGATGGTCATGTAATCCGAAACATACATTACACGGTTAAAGGTAAACTGAACAAACATTACACGGTCAGGTAATCTAAACAAACATTAAATGGTCATGTAATCCGAAACATACATTACACGGTTAAAGGTAAACTGAACAAACAATAAACGGTCAAGTAATCTGAACAAACATTACATGGTCAGGTAATCTGAACAAATATTACATAGTCAGGTAATCTGAACAAATATTACACTGTCACGTAATCTGAACAAATATTACACGGTCATGGTAATCTGAAACCTAGATTACACGTTCAGGCAATCTGAAATATACATTACACGGGTCGGGCAATCCGAAACATATATAGGCATTACACAGTCAGGTAGTCTGAAAGTACATTACACGGTCAGACAATCTGAAACATACATTACACGGTCAGACAATCTGAAACATACATTACACGGTCAGACAATCTGAAACATACATTACAAGGTCAGACAATCTGAAACATACATTACACGGTCAGACAATCTGAAACCTACATTACAAGGTCAGACAATCTGAAACATACATTACAAGGTCAGACAATCTGAAACATACATTACACGGTCAGACAATCTGAAACATACATTACACGGTCAGGCAATCTGAAACATACATTACACGGTCAGACAATCTGAAATATACATTACACGGGTCGGGCAATCCGAAACATATATAGGCATTACACAGTCAGGTAGTCTGAAAGTACATTACACGGTCAGACAATCTGAAACATACATTACACGGTCAGACAATCTGAAACATACATTACACGGTCAGACAATCTGAGACATACATTACAAGGTCAGACAATCTGAAACATACATTACACGGTCAGACAATCTGAAACATACATTACAAGGTCAGACAATCTGAAACATACATTACAAGGTCAGACAATCTGAAACATACATTACACGGTCAGACAATCTGAAACATACATTACACGGTCAGGCAATCTGAAACATACATTACAAGGTCCGACAATCTGAAACATACATTACACGGTCAGGCAATCTGAAACATACATTACACGGTCAGACAATCTGAAACATACATTACACGGTCAGTCAATCTGAAACATACATTACAAGGTCCGACAATCTGAAACATACATTACACGGTCAGGCAATCTGAAACATACATTACAAGGTCCGACAATCTGAAACATACATTACAAGGTCAGGCAATCTGAAACATACATTACAAGGTCCGACAATCTGAAACATACATTACACGGTCAGACAATCTGAAACATACATTACAAGGTCCGACAATCTGAAACATACATTACACGGTCAGACAATCTGAAACATACATTACACGGTCAGGCAATCTGAAACATACATTACACGGTCAGGCAATCTGAAACATACATTACACGGTCAGGCAATCTGAAACATACATTACACGGTCAGACAATCTGAAACATACATTACAAGGTCCGACAATCTGAAACATACATTACACGGTCAGACAATCTGAAACATACATTACACGGTCAGGCAATCTGAAACATACATTACAAGGTCCTACAATCTGAAACATACATTACACGGTCAGGCAATCTGAAACATACATTACAAGGTCCGACAATCTGAAACATACATTACACGGTCAGACAATCTGAAACATACATTACACGGTCAGGCAATCTGAAACATACATTACAAGGTCCGACAATCTGAAACATACATTACACGGTCAGGCAATCTGAAACATACATTACACGGTCAGACAATCTGAAACATACATTACACGGTCAGGCAATCTGAAACATACATTACAAGGTCCGACAATCTGAAACATACATTACATGGTCAGGCAATCTGAAACATACATTACAAGGTCCGACAATCTGAAACATACATTACACGGTCAGGCAATCTGAAACATACATTACAAGGTCCGACAATCTGAAACATACATTACACGGTCAGGCAATCTGAAACATACATTACACGGTCAGACAATCTGAAACATACATTACACGGTCAGGCAATCTGAAACATACATTACAAGGTCCGACAATCTGAAACATACATTACACGGTCAGGCAATCTGAAACATACATTACACGGTCAGACAATCTGAAACATACATTACACGGTCAGACAATCTGAAACATACATTACAAGGTCCGACAATCTGAAACATACATTACACGGTCAGGCAATCTGAAACATACATTACAAGGTCCGACAATCTGAAACATACATTACACGGTCAGGCAATCTGAAACATACATTACACGGTCAGCCAATCTGAAACATACATTACAAGGTCAGACAATCTGAAACATACATTACACGGTCAGGCAATCTGATACATACATTACACGGTCAGACAATCTGAAACATACATTACACGGTCAGCCAATCTGAAACATACATTACACGGTCAGACAATCTGAAACATACATTACACGGTCAGGCAATCTGAAACATACATTACACGGTCAGACAATCTGAAACATACATTACAAGGTCCGACAATCTGAAACATACATTACACGGTCAGACAATCTGAAACATACATTACACGGTCAGGCAATCTGAAACATACATTACAAGGTCCTACAATCTGAAACATACATTACACGGTCAGGCAATCTGAAACATACATTACAAGGTCCGACAATCTGAAACATACATTACACGGTCAGACAATCTGAAACATACATTACACGGTCAGGCAATCTGAAACATACATTACAAGGTCCGACAATCTGAAACATACATTACACGGTCAGGCAATCTGAAACATACATTACACGGTCAGACAATCTGAAACACGGTCAGACAATCTGAAACATACATTACACGGTCAGGCAATCTGAAACATACATTACAAGGTCCGACAATCTGAAACATACATTACACGGTCAGGCAATCTGAAACATACATTACAAGGTCCGACAATCTGAAACATACATTACACGGTCAGGCAATCTGAAACATACATTACAAGGTCCGACAATCTGAAACATACATTACACGGTCAGGCAATCTGAAACATACATTACACGGTCAGACAATCTGAAACATACATTACAAGGTCCGACAATCTGAAACATACATTACACGGTCAGGCAATCTGAAACATACATTACACGGTCAGACAATCTGAAACATACATTACACGGTCAGACAATCTGAAACATACATTACAAGGTCCGACAATCTGAAACATACATTACACGGTCAGGCAATCTGAAACATACATTACAAGGTCAGACAATCTGAAACATACATTACACGGTCAGGCAATCTGAAACATACATTACACGGTCAGACAATCTGAAACATACATTACACGGTCAGGCAATCTGAAACATACATTACAAGGTCCGACAATCTGAAACATACATTACACGGTCAGGCAATCTGAAACATACATTACACGGTCAGGCAATCTGAAACATACATTACACGGTCAGACAATCTGAAACATACATTACAAGGTCAGACAATCTGAAACATACATTACACGGTCAGGCAATCTGATACATACATTACACGGTCAGCCAATCTGAAACATACATTACACGGTCAGCCAATCTGAAACATACATTACACGGTCAGACAATCTGAAACATACATTACACGGTCAGGCAATCTGAAACATACATTACAAGGTCCGACAATCTGAAACATACATTACACGGTCAGGCAATCTGAAACATACATTACACGGTCAGACAATCTGAAACACGGTCAGACAATCTGAAACATACATTACACGGTCAGGCAATCTGAAACATACATTACAAGGTCCGACAATCTGAAACATACATTACACGGTCAGGCAATCTGAAACATACATTACAAGGTCCGACAATCTGAAACATACATTACACGGTCAGGCAATCTGAAACATACATTACAAGGTCCGACAATCTGAAACATACATTACACGGTCAGGCAATCTGAAACATACATTACACGGTCAGACAATCTGAAACATACATTACAAGGTCCGACAATCTGAAACATACATTACACGGTCAGGCAATCTGAAACATACATTACACGGTCAGACAATCTGAAACATACATTACACGGTCAGACAATCTGAAACATACATTACAAGGTCCGACAATCTGAAACATACATTACACGGTCAGGCAATCTGAAACATACATTACAAGGTCAGACAATCTGAAACATACATTACACGGTCAGGCAATCTGAAACATACATTACACGGTCAGACAATCTGAAACATACATTACACGGTCAGGCAATCTGAAACATACATTACAAGGTCCGACAATCTGAAACATACATTACACGGTCAGGCAATCTGAAACATACATTACACGGTCAGGCAATCTGAAACATACATTACACGGTCAGACAATCTGAAACATACATTACAAGGTCAGACAATCTGAAACATACATTACACGGTCAGGCAATCTGATACATACATTACACGGTCAGCCAATCTGAAACATACATTACACGGTCAGCCAATCTGAAACATACATTACACGGTCAGACAATCTGAAACATACATTACACGGTCAGGCAATCTGAAACATACATTACAAGGTCAGACAATCTGAAACATACATTACAAGGTCCGACAATCTGAAACATACATTACACGGTCAGACAATCTGAAACATACATTACACGGTCAGGCAATCTGAAACATACATTACAAGGTCCTACAATCTGAAACATACATTACAAGGTCCGACAATCTGAAACATACATTACAAGGTCAGACAATCTGAAACATACATTACACGGTCAGACAATCTGAAACATACATTACACGGTCAGACAATCTGAAACATACATTACACGGTCAGACAATCTGAAACATACATTACACGGTCAGACAATCTGAAACATACATTACAAGGTCAGACAATCTGAAACATACATTACACGGTCAGACAATCTGAAACATACATTACACGGTCAGACAATCTGAAACATACATTACAAGGTCAGGCAATCTGAAACATACATTACAAGGTCAGGCAATCTGAAACATACATTACAAGGTCCTGCAATCTGAAACATACATTACACGGTCCTGCAATCTGAAACATACATTACAAGGTCCGACAATCTGAAACATACATTACACGGTCCGACAATCTGAAACATACATTACACGGTCAGGCAATCTGAAACATACATTACAAGGTCAGGCAATCTGAAACATACATTACACGGTCAGGCAAACTGAAACATACATTACACGGTCAGGCAATCTGAAACATACATTACACGGTCAGACAATCTGAAACATACATTACACGGTCAGACAATCTGAAACATACATTACAAGGTCAGACAATCTGAAACATACATTACACGGTCAGACAATCTGAAACATACATTACACGGTCAGACAATCTGAAACATACATTACACGGTCAGGCAATCTGAAACATACATTACACGGTCAGACAATCTGAAACATACATTACACGGTCAGACAATCTGAAACATACATTACAAGGTCCTACAATCTGAAACATACATTACACGGTCAGACAATCTGAAACATACATGACACGGTCAGACAATCTGAAACATACATTACACGGTCAGACAATCTGAAACATACATTACACGGTCAGACAATCTGAAACATACATTACACGGTCAAATCTGAAACATACATTACACGGTCAGACAATCTGAAACATACATTACACGGTCAGACAATCTGAAACATACATTACACGGTCAGACAATCTGAAACATACATTACAAGGTCAGGCAATCTGAAACATACATTATATTGTCAGGCAATCTGAAACATACATTACACGGTCAGGCAATCTGAAACATACATTACACGGTCAGGCAATCTGAAACATACATTACACGGTCAGACAATCTGAAACATACATTACACGGTCAGACAATCTGAAACATACATTACACGGTCAGGCAATCTGAAACATACATTACAAGGTCCTACAATCTGAAACATACATTACACGGTCAGGCAATCTGAAACATACATTACACGGTCAGACAATCTGAAACATACATTACACGGTCAGACAATCTGAAACATATATTATACGGTCAGACAATCTGAAACATACATTACACGGTCAGACAATCTGAAACATACATTACACGGTCAGGCAATCTGAAACATACATTACACGGTCAGACAATCTGAAACATACATTACAAGGTCAGACAATCTGAAACATACATTACACGGTCAGACAATCTGAAACATACATTACACGGTCCGACAATCTGAAACATACATTACAAGGTCCTACAATCTGAAACATACATTACATGGTCAGACAATCTGAAACATACATTACACGGTCAGACAATCTGAAACATACATTACACGGTCAGACAATCTGAAACATACATTACAAGGTCAGACAATCTGAAACATACATTACAAGGTCAGACAATCTGAAACATACATTACACGGTCAGACAATCTGAAACATACATTACACGGTCCGACAATCTGAAACATACATTACAAGGTCCTACAATCTGAAACATACATTACACGGTCAGACAATCTGAAACATACATTACACGGTCAGACAATCTGAAACATACATTACACGGTCAGACAATCTGAAACATACATTACACGGTCAGACAATCTGAAACATACATTACACGGTCAGACAATCTGAAACATACATTACAAGGTCAGGCAATCTGAAACATACATTATACGGTCAGGCAATCTGAAACATACATTACACGGTCAGGCAATCTGAAACATACATTACACGGTCAGGCAATCTGAAACATACATTACACGGTCAGACAATCTGAAACATACATTACACGGTCAGACAATCTGAAACATACATTACACGGTCAGGCAATCTGAAACATACATTACAAGGTCCTACAATCTGAAACATACATTACATGGTCCTACAATCTGAAACATACATTACACGGTCAGGCAATCTGAAACATACATTACAAGGTCAGACAATCTGAAACATATATTATACGGTCAGACAATCTGAAACATACATTACACGGTCAGACAATCTGAAACATACATTACAAGGTCCTACAATCTGAAACATACATTACACGGTCAGGCAATCTGAAACATACATTACAAGGTCAGACAATCTGAAACATATATTATACGTTCAGACAATCTGAAACATACATTACACGGTCAGGCAATCTGAAACATACATTACACGGTCAGACAATCTGAAACATACATTACACGGTCAGACAATCTGAAACATACATTACACGGTCAGGCAATCTGAAACATACATTACAAGGTCCTACAATCTGAAACATACATTACACGGTCAGGCAATCTGAAACATACATTACAAGGTCCTACAATCTGAAACATATATTATACGGTCAGACAATCTGAAACATACATTACAAGGTCCTACAATCTGAAACATACATTACACGGTCAGACAATCTGAAACATACATTACACGGTCAGGCAATCTGAAACATACATTACACGGTCAGACAATCTGAAACATACATTACACGGTCAGACAATCTGAAACATACATTACAAGGTCAGACAATCTGAAACATACATTACACGGTCAGGCAATCTGAAACATACATTACAAGGTCAGACAATCTGAAACATACATTACACGGTCAGGCAATCTGAAACATACATTACACGGTCAGACAATCTGAAACATACATTACAAGGTCAGGCAATCTGAAACATACATTACACGGTCAGACAATCTGAAACATACATTACACGGTCAGGCAATCTGAAACATACATTACACGGTCAGACAATCTGAAACATACATTACACGGTCAGGCAATCTGAAACATACATTACACGGTCAGGCAATCTGAAACATACATTACAAGGTCAGGCAATCTGAAACATACATTACACGGTCAGGCAATCTGAAACATACATTACACGGTCAGACAATCTGAAACATACATTACACGGTCAGACAAAATGAAACATACATTACACGGTCAGACAATCTGAAACATACATTATACGGTCAGACAATCTGAAACATACATTACACGGTCAGACAATCTGAAACATACATTACACGGTCCGACAATCTGAAACATACATTACACGGTCAGACAATCTGAAACATACAAGGCATAATGTGGTATTTTTTCAGCAAAACAAGGGGAATAACTCCAGTAAATTAATCCGATCCGGCTGATGTTCAAACTTGTCTGAGCTTTCACTGAGATAAAGACACTGGCAGAGTTTCGTAAAGATCCGATTAACTTTAAATTTGCTTTAAACCTGCAGGCATACAATAAAATAATATTCTGAGTTCATTTTTCCGTCTTATTCTACCATAGGTTTAAATATATTAATGCAAGAAAACAAATGTTTAAAACATTTTCCATGTGTCCTTTTAAAATAGAGGCAGTGGGTTGTAAACTCAGGGGCTCAAAAGAACAAGAGGCCCAAGAGGGCCTGTATCTCTCTACTGGTTATAACACGAAATCAATATGCACAACTAGTCTTGGTACAGGGGTTCAGGAAAACTAATCCGGATAAAGTTTGTGTATAAGGGGCCATAACTCTAATAAAAATCATTCAACTGGAACATGGCGATGACATGAGCAACTAGGTATGGTACTGATCCCTGCAAAGTTTAGTTGAAATCCGGCCAGGAGTTCAGGAGAACTAGTCCAAAGTTTGTGCATTAAAACCTTTAAAGGGCCATAACTCCACCAAAAATCATTCAACCAGAACACGGTGATGATATGTACAACTAGGCTTGATACTGATCATCCCTGCAAACTTTTGTTGAAATCTGGCCAAAAAAAGACCCTACCATCTTAATGAGGCAAAATACAGCACTTTTAACTAAATCAAGGGCCATAACTCTGGTATTACTGGGCTGGTTTTGGAACTTGTCCAAGCTTTCATGGATATTAACAACCTGGTAAAGATCGGCTAAAAACTAAAGGCCCTATCATCTTAATGAGGCAAAAAACAGCATTTTTAACTAAATCAAGGGCCATAACTCTGGAGTAACTGGTCCGATTTGGCTGGTTTTCAAACTTTTCTGAGCTTTCATTGATATTAACAATCTGTGCAAGTTTGGTAAAGATCAAATAATAAATGAAGGTGCTAGAGTGGTAACAAGGCAAAAAATGGCATTTTTCAGCAAAAGATGGGCCATAACTCTGGTGTTACTAATCCAATATTTTTCAAACTCATCCAAGCTCCCATTGATATAAATACATTGGCAAAGTTTCATAAAGATCAAATACAAAACGAAGGTGCTAGAGTGTAAACAAGGCTTCATATGGCTTTTTTCAGCAAAACAAGGGCCATAACTCTGGTCTTACTAATCTGATCTGAGCTTCACACAATTATTAACAGAGCTTCACACAATTATTAATAGGGCTTTACACAATTATTAATAGAGCTTTACACGATTATTGACAGAGCTTTACTCAATTATTAAAAGAACTTTACACAATTATTAACAGAGCTATACACACACTATAATAATAGAGCTTTACACAATTATTAATAGAGCTTTACACGATTATTGACAGAGCTTACTCAATTATTAAAAGAACTTTACACAATTATTAACAGAGCTATACACACACTATAATAATAGAGCTTTACACAATTATTAATAGAGCTTTACACGATTATTGACAGAGCTTTACTCAATTATTAAAAGAACTTTACACAATTATTAACAGAGCTATACACACACTATAATAAGAGAGCTTTACACAATTATTAATGGAGGTTTATACAATTATTAAATAGAACAAGTATTACTCATTAAAACAAAATCACTTACAGAATAAGAAATGAACAAAGATGGCCTGAGTGTCCAATAAGCTTGAGCTTATGTTGATGGATGTATTCTCATGAGCAATTGGGCACAACTGTTATCCCAACCTGAAATGGATATAAAACACATAAGTTCATTGTTATAGACAGTCTGGACACACTGAATCCAATATCATCTCCTAAACTTTGTTTCGCACTCCTGGGATTTAAAAATATCTTAAAGGGACACATGGCAATCTTGAAGTTTTTATCGAGCATTAAAGTGTGCATTTGTATGTGTAACAAGTTTTAAGGTTTATAGTCCCTCTGCCTTTTAACCAATAGGACGTCCTAAAGGTATAGGCACGACAGAGCCTTTCTAAAATTTGCCTTTTAATTTATTAATTCAGTATCATTTCTGCTTGAATATTTTTAAATACAATTTTGAGTTTTCACCTTTTTTTCATTATTCTACCTTAGGTTTGAATATATTACTGGTGAAATATAATCAACAGTTTGTTATATGCAAAAACAATTTACTTTATTCTTATAATTAATATTAAGGATAAAACAAATGCAAGTTATGTTGAAAAACTACCGGGACGCCGCAAGTGTTTTTAAAAAATCAAGATTGCCGTGTGTCCCTTTAACTAATTCAAAGCAACTTATTTGTTATTTTATTAATATTTAATTAATTCATTTATCTACTTGCAATCTATAACATCTGTGTCTGGGATACACACACAGTTAATGTCATCCAAACTCATTACATGAGAGATGTCAGCTGGGAACAATTCTCATTAAATGCTTTGGGTCCCCCAGTCTTCTGTTGCCAAATGCCTATAAAACAGTCCGACAGATTATTAAGAAATAATAATACATTTATTATACCAATTATTTACAAACTAATTTCCTTGCATAGCTGGATAAAACACACCCTTCATATTTACACACTGTACCTGGAAGACATTTTCTTCTTAAAGGGACACGTGGCAATCTTGAAGTATTTATCAAGCATTAATTAATTAACTAGGTTGAAAAACTGAAATCACAAATTTTCATTTAATTATATGCAAGCAGTTTTAAAGTCAAACCGATACAGATTAATAAATAGGTGCTAGTGTTATTGCTTGATATAAACCTCAAGATTGCTCTGTGTCCCTTTAACATTAGCATCTCCATTTATTAACCTGGTATCACTTTGCTTACATAATTAAATCAAAGTTTGAGTTTACGCATTTTCTTGGTTATTCTATCAAATATTTAACTATATTATATATTATATTTATTGCACAAAAGTTAGTAATGTGTAAAAACAATTTGCTTGAACTATTCTAATATGTGGATTTTATGCCAAACATAAAATAATTTATGGTGGGAAAAAATATGTATCGGTATCTTCAGAACTTTGATTTAGTAACAGGAAATACTCTCAAAACCGACCAATCAGCGATATCCTGTCGGTGGGTTACTTATTAACCAATCAGGGCTAAGCATCACATAGGTCTCTATTTACTACATAGAAGTTAAAAAATGTAGAACCAAATTGAATTGAATTGGGGTTTTAAGGCGCACCAACACATGAAAGGCGCCAAAAATTTAGAACATTGTATACTTCTTTTGTTTTTCTTCAGAAAACTACTTCCAAACTACTCTCGTAGGTCCCAATGTTCATTACTCCATAGATATGGATGCTCAAATCTTGACAAATCTTGTCAATTTTGATTTCAGATGTAGAATAATTTCACCAATTGGAGATTTCTAAAAGCCTTTCAACATCATGCTCCAAAATGAGTCGTCAACGAGAGGGCTTCCTGTTAAGCGTTGATGACGGGCGGAACGACCTGTAGATCCGAATGCGGAGGTTGATCGAACTCTACTGTGACAGCTGTTATTGCAACATTAGAACAGAGGGGAATATTCTAATAATTCTAATATTTTCAACTATTCTAATAATTAATATTATTGATATTGCACAAATGTAAGTTATGTAGCAAACCAAACGAGATGCCACGAGTTTTAATCAAGATTTCTGTGTGTACCAATAATGACTATCTAGGTTTAATCTAATTTCCACTAAGCTAGGGGAAGGTGGGGGTGAAGGTACACAATTTAGAAGGAGTAGTGAACAGGTCGGATGTTCCCCCTTCACAATCATTTAATCAGCTTGTACAACATGTGAAATAATGTCTTCTTTCTCTCCAGATGTCTTCTTTCTCCTTTCTCTCCAGATGTCTTTTTTCTCTCCAGATGTCTCCTTTTCTTCATTTTTTTTCACCTTTTTTCCACTTAACACCAAATTGCCTAAATTCAAACACATTTTTCTCATTTCACACCATTTTTTTTTTAAACCTTTTCAAGACATATTCGCATATTCTTTGCAGATATTTAGCACATTGAGATTTAAAGGGACATTATCCTGACTGACAATGCACAAATTGTTCATTGACTATTATTTCTGGTTTATCTCCCTTACAAACTTATAGAAAAATTAAAATGAAAAATTTAGGGGAATGCTTTTTAAGGGAGAACTTTCATTAGAATGTACATTTTGGGCATAATATCAATCAAGTATTGATGTGGGCATTTATTTTAGCGTCCAAACTAATGGAAAGTCGGTCACTTATCTAAAAACAAATAAAAAAATTCTTTTTTTTCGATTGGGATTCCTTTCCCCAGAATTGGGAAAATATAATGTTTTTGCAATTGGAAAGTGGTCAACTTTCAGCCCCAATTAAAACAGATAAAAAAGACTCTGAAGGAACTAGTGTTAAGTCTATGTAACAATATATAAAGAGTAAGATAAATTTTATCGTTTCATGTGTGAGGAAGGTGTTTTCGGGTCAGCAAATTGAAATAAAATAAGTTCAAAGTATAAACACAAAAAGCATAATAATGCAGAAAGTAGTATACAGATATCAAGGAACTACAAACTTTAACCACTGACGCCAGTAAATATCCGAGACGAACAATTTACGTTTACTTGTTGATTTAGTTACATAATTGATAACAGTCACACCACTTGCACAATCGTATCATTTACTATACAAAAATTGAGATACTAAGTTTCCCAATATCTGTTAACAATATTATGTTTTAGATAGTAACTGTATAGTTTTTTCATGTCATGTTTGGGGCGTCCGTGGCCGAGTGGTTAACGTCTCTGACTTGAAATCACTTGCCCCTCACCGCTGTAGGTTCGATCCCTCAGGGGCCTAGGAATCTTTATGTGAGGAAGCTATCCAGCTGGCTTGCGGAACGTCGGTGGTTCTACCCAGGTGCCCGCCCGTGCACTTAAATTGCACGGAGGGGCACCTGGGGTCTTCCTCCACCAATGGAAGCTGGAAAGTCGCCATATGACCTTAGCTGTTGGTGCGACTATAAAATCCAATTCAATCAATCATGTCATGTTTATATCCACACCTTCCGAAAAAATCATGAATATAATAACTGCGAACGGTCTTATTCGTCCTTAATTGTGTCAGCGCATGGCCGTGCGTGTGTCAGTCCGTCAGTCAGCTTTGCTCGTACTTCATTAGTTGAAGGAGGATGTTCATATTTGGCACAGTAGTTGTTTAGGTGTAGATTACAACTGAGATTTCGAATCCAGGGTCAGACCCCAGGGTCCAGAGGTGAAGGTCAAATTCAGCAAAATGAACATTAAATCCATGAATTTCAATATTTGTCATCAAATTTCTTACATGCTTTAAGTAATGACATACGCATACAATATGGAACGGGTTTTGTGATTTTTGCTTAAATACACTGCAAACAGTCATTACGATGTATAAATTATCTTGTAATATTTTATTACCCTCAACTAAAAGAATATAGTTCCCCACTTCTTCTCTTTAAATAAAGTTTCACTCAAAATATTTAAAAAAACATTTTTTTTTTTTTATTTTTTTTTTTATTGGGACATTTTTTCACTCAAATTGGGGTAAAAACACATCTTATACTTCGTGCCATTGGGAATGGTAACATTTTTCTGTACCACTTATATAATGAAAAAACGCTGAAACAGGTCACTGAAATTGTCAGGCATATTCATGAGCTGGGCGGAGCTAAGTTTCCAAACACAGTCTCATTCCAGGTGAGAGCATGATATTTAGAGACGAAAACATGGATTAAAGAAGAAAATGATGGAAAATATAGTCGTTATAAAACTTGACTAGCTTCTTCTGGTGATTGTTATGCATAGACATGTGGTAATAAAGTATATAGCCAATTGAAATATGACAGTTGATTAGGCAGGCTTTGCGTTATGCCACCGAAATCATAAATATTAATTAAAATGACCATTATATTACTAACACTTGTACATATAATTCATATAAAGTGTACTTCGATCCCAAGACAAGAATTTAAAAGTACCCGGAAACCATCATATGAATTAATAGTAGTGATTAAACAACAAAAACTAGCCAAGTCGTCTAGTTTTTCAGAACAAATCAGTTTATTAATTAAATCTTAGGGTTCATTGGACCTAAGTTCGTGCTTATGCACTTTAACTTCAAGCAGATGCACTTTAAATATGAAACTGAAACATGTTACAATGGTTTTATTCAGATTTGAACTGACACGCGTACTTCTTTCAGATTGCCTCGTCCCTTTAAAACCATAGAATTAATGTACAATAACAACGAACACGACAAGCGCAATCCGAGGACACGTATCTTGATGTTGTACAATGATATGCAAACTGACTCTGTATTGTAACTGAATTGTACTGCCAATTCTACTGCCAATTTGTTTGCATAAAATGATTTACGACATGTAAAATTATGCAATAAAACAAACGTGAAACCACATCACATGCATCAGATATTTTTGTTTTTTGTTGTCAATATTTTTTAATACTTATGCTCACCCCCTTTATCTCAAATTGGTATGTACAGAATATAAATGTCAAGGTGACATGTAGACTGCAGAGAGATATATGTCTTATGTCAAGATGACATGCAGTGAGCTATTACAACACTTGTTCCCAGTGAGATAATTGTATCACAAATAGGAGGAAACGAAGGAGTTATAATAAATTTCATTTCCGGTAATGCCAGACATAATAACTGTACTTAGTAACTTCATAAAAAAAATATGGAAGAATAGGACCTGAGTTGTAACTTCGGCATCGGAAATAAGATGAATTTGGCGATGATATTTGACAAATCAAAGTACAGAAGAACTGAATTGAGAAAACATTCACTGAAATAACTGGGTTCAATTGTTTCCCACATAAAATAAGTGTGGGGGATAAAGAGTTGCATGGAAAGCAGCAGCTTATTACATATTTTATGGTAGAATATGGTGACAAGAATTTACTGTGTGGAAAAGTAAAACTGTAACCAGTAAGGAGAAGAAATGCCCACTGATGGGTGGACATGAAATGGGTATAGAGATGTCAAAGTACTATACTAGCTTATACAAGGTTATCTTCATTGATCATCTGGAGACAAAACGCACAAACTTGATAGTTGAGTATGTAGCTATCAATTTCCCTCTATGTCAGAAATATTCAGACAAAGTGCTTTTTTAAGTCATTTCCCCATATAAATATACGTTAAACATGAAAAATCTCTATAATTATACAAATTATGGCAGAGCCATTTTTAACCCAAGTGAGGAAAACCCCACAAACTTGAAAGTTTACTAGCTAGGTCTAAATGGGGGCAACTTACATTGAGAATGGGATATGAACGATAAACATGAATGTTAAATTTACTAAGTTGTCTGCCCTTGCCTGTTTTCCTTCATAAATTGCCTATTTAAAAATCATTATTAAAATAATTATTTCAATCGTGCAAACAATGTTACTAATTTTGTTGCACTGTTGTTTACACTCCCAATTGTATTAACTTTCATTATGTATGCACTGGATTACATTCATAATTTTGATAAAGCATCATCAAAAAAACTGACCAATCAGTAACCAGAAATAAAACATACCAATACATTCTGGTAGGTGATATACTCTGTCTTTATCCTTGATGTTCAACCAAGTTTACTGTTAAAATTAAGGTATCTACAGTATGATTTCTCTAAAACCCTGCATAATTCATGCATATTCATGCAAACTGATTCAATACATGTTTCATCGTCTTTTTACTCTGCCAAAGATTTTTATTTTACTATAGAACCTAAGGATAAAAACCGAGTAACACACATTTTTATCACCTACTGAAAAAAAGATAAAATTTCAACAGCTCTGTAATGGAAAATTATGAATAGTATATCCAGATGCTTATTTCAAAAACTTGATACACATTTCAAAATTGCCGTATGTCCCTTTAATTGATGTGTGCATTTGATGTCAAAGACGTGGTGAGAATTGCAGGTTAAGGAAATATAAATGTTTTCACATGCACACCAAAATGTTATCACTTGGAGTCAAAAAAGAAAAGTTAAAGTTTATGTATGGAAGACATCTTAGTTTGTTGTCCTCCCGGGATATTGCGTAATAAGTGCGCTAAACTAGTTCATCCGGTCATCTTAAATCCAAAAATGTGGGTCTGCCCTTAGCGTTGCAAGGAACACTCGGTCATTTGGAATAGTTCTGATGAATATTAATCTTGTTCATATGTGACGCTTGGTTTTAAATGTCTTTAAAAAAAGCAAGCGTCTCAGATGATCTAGAATAATAGATTGGAATGAGATATTGCATACAAAAATAGGTCTGGTATTGAAAAATACCTTTTTTGCCAAAAAATCTGTATCATCATTCTCTGTAAGGACCAAAATAAATACGCTCTGCATTTAATAATTATGTCAGTTCAGACAATGGAAAATTAATTGCCTCAAAGATGGGAAACAGAATAATATATAAAATCAAAATGCAAAGGCACTGTTTCTTGTAAAGGTCGTTTTGCAAAAATTAAAAATAAACTAGAAGGGTTTAACATGGAACACTTGTGTCATATCGGCCATGTGATAATTTATTGTTTTGAGCTAGGTCAGAGTTAAAGTTTAATGATGAAATGAAAGTCATAGTTATAGGGCATGTGTACCAACATTTCTTGGTGTAAGATGAAGATATTTATGAGTTTCATGAACACATGTCAAATACTTTTGAAGTTATGGCCCAATGTTAGGTTGTAGGTTAAAGTGTGACAGACGGATGATGACGACAGACAACGTGATCCCTAAGTGTATGCCATGCTACACAGGCAACACAATAAAACTAAGGTAGAGAGGTTTATCTAATGAAAACACATCTTAACAAGCATCCAGACAAGTGTCTTCATTTTGATCTACTAGTAGTAACACTTCTCTTCAATTATCTAAAATCTCTAGAAGGCATTTTTCTCCTTCTCAAAATATATATCCTCACCATCTGCAGATAACTCTAAGAATAGCCAAACTCAGTGAGTCAAGCAACAAGATAAGATTCTGAACCAACTACAGGATACAAAGGGTCTGCTATGCCTATTGTATCACCTGTTTTAACCCATCCCCTACTTCCTAAATACTCCCTTTTGACCCAATTACCCCAACTTCACCAAATCAAGATTTGCTTGTCTTTGACCCAATTTCCACAACTTCTCAAATCTAGTTTTGACCCAATTTCCGCCACATCCCAAATCCAGTTTTACCTGTTTTTGACCCAATTTCTCCACCCTTTTCCCAAAGTTAACTTTCACCCCGCTCTTATAATTATAGATCTCCAGGAAACCATTAGGAAATTCCAAGATAACACTGTGCCAGGAGCATGGTATGACTAAGGTGGGTCACTGACCGTTGGTATCCATAAAGTGGATATGTAGAGAAATATTATACACCTTTCAAGCATCCACTTAAGCTTAGATAAATAAATAATTGAATCAAATATCCTGGATTCTTTGCCAAATGTTGGCACTAAGAACTGAAAATACATATCACATGATTTTTGAGATGAATATTTGGTCTGCAAAGCATTCATAGCCACAATGAATAGACTGTTGGCCCTAAAATTAATATTAAATTAACAACATTAACATATTTATTTATATACTCAGTTGCAAAAGAACTGGACACTTGAACATTTTACTTTACACCCTATCCTCTTTATCAAGTGACAGTCCCATATTGATTCAACCTATTGAAAAACAAATGACAGGATGATATTGGCAATGGAATGATAAAAACTTTGGTACCAAACATGGCATATTCATTTTGGAATTTGTTAATTCATTTATAAAAAAACTTTATAAAATTAAATCTAAAAAAAACTCAGTGTCCACTTTCTTTTGCAACTGAGTATATATCAAGTGGCATAATCTGATTCTATTGCAAAGCACATGCAGCCTATCGGAATTATATGAGATGAACATGTGACTTGTCACCTGAATCAGTCTCAGTAAACACTCACTTTGATTATACTCTTGGCTTCTAGGATCTTACAACTTCACATTAGAGGTCACTTCACACTGAACTTCCTTCTCATCCATATTAAAAAGTTCTCAATATACATCATGAGCAATAAACCAAATTCAAACTAGAACTATCCCTGAAGGCGATGAATATCCCCCACTTTTTTGATTCTAAGTCAAAGAAAGGGCCATAATTTTGTAATAAATTAGGCAGTCAACAATGGGTGATGTAGAGGGACATAAGGTGACTAGTTGTTATGAGTATATAAAGTTTGGGAACAATCCATTTAAAACTATTTGAGAAATACTAATAATAAAAATATGTTACGTGACGCGATGCGGCAGGACGCAACAATTGACACAAACAGTTTACGCGGGATGTTATAGACAGGGTGATTCGTATATAGCCACCACTTCACTTTGTGGAAGTGGGGGTATGTATAACTATAGACTATAAATATAGACTATAACTATAGACTATAACTATAGACTATAACTATAGACTATAACTATAGACTGTAACTATAGACTATAACTATAGACTATAACTATAGACTATAACTATAGACTATAATTATAGAAGCATGTGCTTGTATAAATTTACTTCATTTCCATTAAAGATCTAGACAATCATGTGTGTCATGTCCCAGAATATTTAACAGTGAAACCAGACTATGACCTTGAAAGTGACCTTGACATATAGGTCTGGACAAATGACTATTGTCAGGAAGATTACATATGCAAAATGTGATGGCAAAACGAAAACGTTTCAGTGAATGTTAGGTTTCTGGTGACGAATAATGACTTCTGAACTAAAACTATGACCTTGATCTTTATATATTGGTGTGGCCATATGATCACTAATGTATATATCTCCAAAGTTGAAAGCATAAATATAGACCAATTAGAAAGCAAAAGATTAATTAACTTCTTATTCTGATGACATGGAAGCAATGATCTCCAAGTGACTTGTCAAGCAAAGCATGAAAATGAGATCAATGTTAAAGTAAAGGTGGAGAGAATATAATGTACATAGCTGTCAAGGGCCAATGGAAGTCATGAATGAGCTCATCATGGCGGAGTTCCAAGGAGCGGTTGTCCCTTGGTTAAAAAATGTCAGGGGAGATGACCCCCTAGATGAAGGCCAAATGGTCTGTGGTTGAACTCCATGAATTTTAGCTTCTGTGTATACCGTAATACTGTTCATACTGTTTTAACTGAATTCATTTAGGCGTAAGTTACATGGTAATTATTTAACTTATTTTATAGGGACACTATCCATAAGTAAGCAGATATTAAGCATAGCCAAACAACTGTCTGAATTTTATTCAGTGAATTGTACACATGAAAACATGAGATAAGTCGGTAGTAATACATTCCTGAGTTTGAAAAACAGTTTTTATTTATTATTTGTAAACAATATGGGATCTACTATATTTACAGTTTGTGCTGACATCCATTATAAGTGCATTAGGTTTTCTATACAGTATGTCTTACGAAATACATCTTGCTCATTTAGCTCAGTTGGGAGTGAGCTCGACTATTGCGATGTACAACTATTATTACCAGCAAGTGTAATTTTAGCGTGGGTTACGAGTTTAATGACACAAAGCGGTTCTTCTTTTTTGTACCACTATTGAGTTCCGCCAAACAATCTTGATTTATTTGGTAAATATTCAATAACTGTTGGTGTGTTATGTTTGTTAACATAATTATTTTGTGTTTTATAAGCTAAAAGTTATGGACATTGTCTCTTTAAAGCACATTTGTAGCATGGTCACTGAAAATTCCCTTTGTAATAGCACACGTGTAAATCGTTTAATTGAAAATAACACCTGTCAGAATAACACCTGTCAGAATAACAGTTAGAATAACAAGTTAAGAGTATGGTAGGGAGCTGGACATGCTACAAAACAAATAGAGTATGGTTTCATCTCGTTGGTTAATTTAAACACCTCGATGTTTAAATTAACCAACTCAATGAAACCATACTCTATCTATTACTTAATGCACATTTTGATGTCTCATTAATAGAATGTTATGATACAAAAGAAACAATTGGGGTGCTGGTTTGACAGGGTTATTTATGATATTTTGAAATCATATGAAGACGAGGATGGTGATACTGTAGTGCATAAAATACACGTCTACGAACGGCAGGACGATTTTTGATAATTATGTGCCGTCCTCCATCTAGGGTGCATCTATAAATGTCCATATGTAAAGAAAGCACCCAAAGACATCAAATAAATGAGACTAGTGATGATGATCATGCTCAGGAGAAGGAAGAGGTGAGTGATAACGAGGATGATCATGGTGACAATGACGATGATACTGATGACAACCATTTAATACAATGCTGTTACTGCTAATAAAAATAAAATATTATGCTTTTATTTTTACTTTTATATGATCAAATTGTAAAGTTTGAACACACAAAACAACATAGTTACAATGAATGGTATAATTCTGGCAGAAGAACAACTTCATCATGAAACAGAATCTTATCCATAAAACACTAACGGAACCAAATCACCTGTCAACATGGTATATACCAATGTTACATCAACTCCTATAAGTCTGTAACCACTGACATCAGTTTCTGGCAATCTCTCCAAATATATTTCCAAATAACTATACCAACATTCCATCAGTCCGAGAATTGACCTCTTGACCTGATACACAAGAGTTTATGTCAATTATTTCCTTTACACTAGAGGCATGTTGGTTGGTACATAATCTAAGGTAATGCCCATTGCTTTTACCTCATCATATTTACTGGCTTTGGGGTTAGGGTTGGCAAATGTCACTGAATACCCTATTTTGCTGTAGAGTTTATAAATATTCACATGTAGCCCTTATACTAATATCGCAGATCATTTGGAACTGACTACCAAGTAATCTGTCACTGCATATCCCTTGTTTGTTCATGCAGACTCTTTTGAACTGCATACCCCATATCTGTCCAGGCATCCATGTACCTGCAGAGCCTACGTCCCTGCATACCTACGCAACTGTATACCAGCCTACGTAACTGTATACCATGTCAGATTTTGTTGTGTCACTGCACACCCTATATTATTACTGCAGACTCTGAGGCTGTTGTCGTTTAAAAGCTTCTTGCCTCTCATTGCTGCAAATCCCACTGGGAAACAGACTTTTATGTGAGAAAGTGTCAAGCTGACAACCGACTTCAGTGAGAAGGTGCCGATTCTTACCAGTGGCGGGAAGTATACAGTACTGGTTATGCAGGAAAGTGAGCGATCAGCCTCACTACAAACAATGTATAGCTAAAAATGATGTAAAATCCCATTCAACAATCCTTTCGATCAATGTGTGTACACAAGTATTACCCTACCAAGTACACCCCACAGCATCAGTAGCTGCCTCCAGGAGCAAGAGTGTTGACCGGTTCACCCTCTCCTGATAAAATAACAAGTTTAATCAGACCTGTCAAACAGTATCAGGGCTGCTAAGTCTGGGTGATATAGGGTTACAAAACAATCTTCTCCACTGGACATAACATAGCCAAGCTTCTGTCTGTAGTTTCATCAGCTGTTCTAATTACTCCAAGGCACTTCAGATGATGGCAGTTATCATAGCTTCTGTGTGACTGTGTACAGTTTAATCAGTCTCTGCAGTGATATGGCACTTCATAGTCAGAATAGTATGGCAGTTACTATAGCTTCTGTGTCAATGTCTATAGCTTCTGTGTGACTGTGTACAGTTTTATCAGTCATGGCACTTCATAGCCAGAATAGGATGGCAGTTATCATAGCTTCTGTGTGACTGTGTACAGTTTTATCAGTCATGGCACTTCATAGCCAGAATAGGATGGCAGTTATCATAGCTTCTGTCTGACTGTGTACAGTTTCATCAGTCGTACTGCATAGTCAAAATAGAAGGCAATTTTCATAGCTTCTGTGTAACTGAGTACAGTTTTAGTAGTCTTGCCATTTCATAGTTTCTGTGTGACATTTTTGTCAGGCTCTGAGGTGATATTATATTATGTCACTTTTTTGTTAGAATGGCAGTTATCACAGCCTAGCTTCTGTCCATCAATTTTGTTTTATCTGTCTATGAGGTCATATGGCACTTCATACAATCAGAAATAAAACATAAGGACTCGATATCAGATTGATATCAGATGATATCAGACAGATCAGATGATATCAGACAGATATCAGATGATATCAGACATATATCAGACTGTATAGAATGTTTATAAGGATGCTTCTTTCACAAAACTCAAAGACATTTTTAAAGGGGCACTGTCTGTAAGTAAAGTATATATTGAGTAAGCAGGTAATTAACTCACATTTTTATTCAGTTAAATGTATATATTATTATATATGCATGAAAACATGAGCAGAGACTGAGATAAATCTCTAGTAATAGACTTGTGAATTTGAAAACATAGCTGGAAATGCAGTATTTACATTTCTGTAGCTCATATGACATCCTTTAGCACATTAGGTTTTCATCATATATGTCTTGTATCACGCAACTTCACCACATGTCAAAATTGGTGACGCGCGCAGCGCTGGTATATTATTACCCGAAAGTGTAATTTTAGTCTGTGCCATAAGTAACCCCATGCAGCGGTACTTATTTTGTACCGCTATTGAATTTCATCAAAACATTTGTTTCTATTTAGAAAATATTCAATAATGGTAGTTGCGTAATATTTATCAACATATAATTATTTTGTGTTTTATCAGCTAAAAATTACCGCTAATGTCCTTTTACAATAATAAGTGGACATGTTGTTTTAGTATGTTTGAAGCTCGAAAATGTACCTAACAGATCTCGTTTGAATCTTAAGGGCATTATTATCAACTCATCGATAACAATCAGTAAAGATTTCGAGTGCAATATTCTGAAATATGATAAATTAGAATTGAACGTGCTTCGTAGAATTTGCCATTTGCTACTAGCATTCAAAATCACATAAATGCCAAAAGTTTGTGAACATTTGCAAATCAACTCTTATATAAACATTATTTTCCCGTTGTTAAAATACCAACAATAATGTGCCATGGGAGGATGATAATGATAACTAAGTGCAAGAAAGAGTCAGACCGCTGAATAGAGATTTTCTATTGATGATACATTAGTTTGGTCACGTGTGCAGTTACCGGGTAGCTCCACTTCCTTGAAAAATGAAGCTTATTCAAAACTAGATGATAATTTTTTCAGCAGAAGTATCAAGTGAATATCAAGGAATATAAATAGTCATAAACTAATTCTACTCATGCAAGACATTAACCCTTAACCCAAAACATATATATAATGGACTGTTCTTACTTTGAATTAAGACCATTCCATTTATGTGACAAAGGGGTGTTTTGGGAAAAATGACTGATCAGCATCCGGATCAGCCTGTGAGATACTTGCAGGCTGATCTGGGTTTACAATGGATGCAAAGGCTATTATAGTCTATTTAGCGGGTTACGGGTTAAAACAACTACAGAAAAGCTTTCTGAGCCTTATTATTTGCTGCATGCAATAACTTTCGAAATAAATGCTATACAGTCATTGCACTTTGTTTTCTGTCAAATTCATTGATTTTTGCAAATAAATCTTAAATAATTGACATCTGCTTTAGTAACGTACTTAAGAAAGATAGGGTATAAATATTTTAGTAATGAATTTTCTTTCAACATTACAGGTCAACATAAATAAAAGACATTGCACAAATACATGTTCAGGGAACTAAGGGTTGCCATCGGTCGGCTATAATTAATCGCAGACTATTATTACCATCATCATCTGCTATGCAGTCTTTGATTTCTGTGTTTTATCAAAGCAACCACAAATTTCCATTACATATCATATTCAGCTTATTCCTCGGTTTTCCCTTTCATTCAGCATGTATATTTGTACTGCAATCAGACCCTATATAGTGTCATGGAAACAAAAACAGCTACCTGAAAATCACTAACTTTGTCTCATGGGGGTCTACATTTCTGCATTCCAGAGGTAAATGAGGTTCCAAACAAAGATTAAAAAGTTTTCTAAGCAGAATGTAGACGACAATTGCCAGCCAATTAACGACAGACAGACATGCACTTTAATTGGTTTACCAATGAAATGACATTTATTCACTTTACATAGTTTTAAGTAGGAGTAATATAAAATGCGAATTCCTTGAAGCCATTTTAAACAACTGATATTTACCATTTATTTCAAAGGTATAAATCAATGTGATGCTGACAAAGAGTGCAAAGAAACCCAGACATTTGGAGGGAAAATATAGCACCTTCAAAAGCTCAGTGTTAATCATTACAAAGTAAGTGCTTTGCTTAATGCTATAATGTCTTATTGTATGAAAACATCTTATTCATTTAATAGTTGTAATTTAGAGGAAATTTCTGTTTATTTTCAGTAGAAAGATCAATTTGAAAGGAAATCTGTAGTGTCATCTGTTTTCACAAATTAAACCTTTACAATGCATAATTTGTCAATGAAAAAGTATCAAACAATAAATAAAATATATGGAGAGGTATATTGTATTCAACTGGTGTGTTAACATTTTGCGAGTAAGCTTGTATCTAAACGTTTTTTTGTCGTGCCCAGTTTTATTAAGTACCCTGGTTTATGTCGAGCCCGCTAACAGAGCTTGATTCATATATGGATCACATTTCTTTTCAGAGTAAGTGCTTGTGTATATGCGTCTGTGCTTGCGTCCATATACGTCCAAGTTAAGGTACCAGTTCTGTTTACATGGACGTCTAAAATAGGGATACAGCGTACGCCCAATCTGCATCAGCTATGTTAATTTATCAAACTGGCAAAATTCAGAGTCTTTGTTATACCATTTATAATTAACCTCATTTGCATATTTAGACCATTGTTTTACCATTTTTCTGTGACATCATAAAAATGGTACCTCATTTACATTTTTCGCCTCAAATCAATGGTGTTTCAATGGATTTTCATCTTCTTCTCATTTATATTCATATTTTTAACAAATCAATGGTATTTCAATTCAAAATCAGTGGCTAAAATATAAATGGACAATCAATGGAATTTCAATGGCTTGCTTTTTACTAAGTGCAGACAAATGTTTATCTGTGCATCTTCAATTTGCGTTCTAGTAAAATATCGGTGCTACATCATGCTATTTTACCTTAAAACAAAATTTCAGACCGTAAAACCACTCGCATACCGTCAAAGATTGAAAATCTTAGCATTGTTAATTTACTTGCTAAATGCAAGTAGATATTTTCAGATTGCAAGCAGAAAATATTAGCGCTTGCTAAATTTTGCAAGTAATAAAACAAACCCACTAAAGTGTAATTCTAAATTTATTCACAAAACATATTCATCTAGGTGCATATTAAGTATATTTGCATTATTACCTTGTTGCATCTAGCTGAGGGTTAAAATGTCATCATTTACATGTAAACCATTACCGTTACAATGAATGCAAGGCTCTAAATTATTAATTAATGCAAGTGATCTTGATTAAAATAGCAAGTAGAAAATCTTGGCACTTGCTTTTTCCAGCAAGTGGCTAAAAATATTAAATCTGATTCCTGTGAGCGGAATGGGGTGCGGAGGCATGTTCCTTCAGGCTTTTTTTTTTAAAACAGAATGGCGTTCCTTTTTTTACCACTGATTTATATAGGCATGTGCCAACAGGCAGCTACATGCCACTAACATATGCCCATATATATGGAACTATTTTTTCTTTCAATTCATTTATATTGATACGGAGATTTCAAAAAATGATCCAAATAACACAAGTACACCAATTTTGAAAATGGCTTTATTATTGGATCAAACAATTTCTCTTGAAGGAAATAGACACAGCCTGAGGTTATTTCCTGACAAATTCACTGAATGAGATTTCTGTTTTAATTTCCAGACCAAGTTTTCCTATACCAAGAACTGTCACTGAATGGGAAGTGTAGCTAGCTATACATGGGATTTCTATTTTGATCAGACATATTTTTCCGAGATCATGCAACAACAGTCATTAAATAAAATTAATAGTAAATTAATGGCTCATCAACAAGTAGTTAAATTAAGAGATAACCATGCTAAGATTTTCAATCTGGGACGGTATGTGAGTTGTTATGGTCTGAAATTTCATTTTACGGTGATGCAGTAGCAGAACCTAGCAGAACCGTAAAACGTAATTTCACACCGTAAAACCAACCACATACCGTCCCAGATATAAAATCTTAGCATGGTTATCTTGATTCTAATGCTTTTCCATTCAAATGCTACAAATATAAAATAAAATCATACAAACACACTTGTTTTTCTATGAAAACAAATTCACGGATGCCAGCATTTTGTTGACGTCATCCAATAACGTCGTTTGTATCAACATTATGTGACGTCACGTTTTTTTCAGACGGTATATAGGGGTTTTTCACTGTTGCAAATTTAAGATGTTAGCCAATGGAGCAATGTGTTACATAATAGTTGCATTAGAATGATTATTTATAGGGTACCGAGACGACACACTCCGCAATATGCCTTTCATGTGTTTTCCCAGTCAAGTGATGTTGGTACAAACAACATATTCTGCACGGGCAGCTCAGGCAATGAAACCGATGTTTTCAGCATTTTTTCAAGCCCTCATGGGACCAGGAATCTTTATGTGAGGAAGGTATCCAGCTGGCTTGCGGAACGTCGGTGGTTCTACGCAAAAGCCCGCCCATGATCGAAATTGCCCGGAGGGCCACCTTGGGTCTTCCTCCACCAATGGAAGCTGGAAAGTCGCCATATAACCTTAGCTGTTAGTGCGACTATAAAATCCAGTTCAATTGTTTTTAATAGGGAGATTCCTGGTTAACTCCCATGTTTATGCATACACACCGAATATAAACTATTGTAAGAGTAAGGCACGGTTCTCGGATCCCTACGTCTCCTTCATGATGGGGGATTTGAGATTTAAGGAACACAGGAAATGTTGAGGTCTGTTTAACAGTCAGTTCATGAATCCTACCAACCAATCATCTCAAAACTGTCTTCTGGTCTTTCTAACTCTCTTAAATTGAAATTTATTTTAAGGGTTATAAACTTAAAACACATATTGATGAAACATTTGTTTTTGTGGAGATATAAAAATTGGCATGAATTATTATTACCCATTAAAAAAAAAGTGCTTAAGAATTTAAACCAATAAGAGTTTATAATAACTTTAAAGCCTCAGAACAGACACAAAATGTTAAAATAAATTTACGTCATAATTGCTGTAAATAATCATTTAAGCCTAAAATCGCGAAGCACAGGTGAATCAACTTCTTTTACATAAGATTTCATAAACAAATACATTTTCCCTGTAATCTTTCTTTTATCAAAATGAGGTCACGTTGTCACTGCCCATGTTTGAACAAGATGACCTATCTCCGATGACCATACAAACAACTGTGGAGTGTTTCAGCCACGTCCTTGATGTTTCAGCCACGTCCTTGCATGCCTGTGTCCTCGGTCAACAAACGGCAGGACAAAGTTTTAGGTAACATGACAGTTATAACCTTAACTGATATGATATGATATAGTAAAACTGCAGTGACCATAAGTGGAAAATGGGACACGATGAACTTTATTTAAAGGATGACCCTGAGTAGCCTTATCAATGGCAGATCTAGGACTTCATATTACGGGTCTGTGGGGTTGGGGCAGGATTGGAGCAACTTTACGGTTTTAACTTTGTGAACAAATTATATTTTTAGAATTTTCTGTTATCTTTCACTTTTGGACGATCAAGTGTTGATAGGTTTGGTTAAAAATGGTTAATTTTTTTAACACGTATAATAATTGCCCATAATAACCCTTAACCCGCTAAGCATGACTATAATAGCCCTTCCATCCATTATAAACCCAGATCAGCCTGCTAGTAACTCCCAGACTGATCAGGGTTTACAATGTCTGACTGCTGATCTGTCATTTTCACCAAAACACCCATTTGTCACATAAATGGAATGGTCTTAATTCAAAGAAAGAACAGTCCATTATATATATGTAGTGGGTTAAATGTTAACTTGTGATGATAAGATAAATCTTCAGAGTTCTTGAAGACAGAGACAAGATACCATCATTATAAACACAAGGTACAGACCTCAATTGCATTCAAATAAATTGATTTAATTGGATGTTATAGTTTCATCAACAGCTAAGGTCATGATGGCGACTATCCAGCTGCCATTGGTGGAGAAAGATCCCAGGTGCCCCTCTGGGCAATTTTCATGGGCGGGGTCCTTGGTAGAACCACAGACGTTTTGCGATAGCTTCCTCACATAAAGATTCCTGGTCCCATGGAGCTGAAACCCACATTGGTGATGGGCAAGTGGCGTTCAAATCAATTAACTATTATCATACTACTTAAAAGGGTTGAAGCACTATTTTCAAACAAGATTTATTTAAAAGGGCATTGAAAGACTTGAAGAAAGCTAAAAGAATTAAGGAGATATGACCTATTGAACATCTGCAAAGAAAATAGGTCATAATATATTCTCCATTATTTTTTATGCTATTTTGATAATTCTTTCAGCTTTCTTCAAGTTTTTCAGAGCCCTTTAAAATAAATTTGTTTGAAAATAGTGCATCAATCTCTTTAAGGTAAGAGATTAGATTATATAGATGACATCCATACCTATCATATTAGAAGGATTATTCCATCCTCATCCATGCAGAAAGAATAGAATTCTGCAGTCTCTTACTATTATATAGTGTATATATATATAAAGAATAGAATTCTGCAGTCTCTTACTATTATATAGTGTATATATTATATATATACTGAGGGGAAAACGTTTAGCATGTTTTTTAGATGAAATAATACTGTATACAAGATATACTGACATTTTGAGAATTTACGGGCTTGACCCCTACGTTCATTTATTCGTTACATCATTAAGATGTTCGACTGTTATTGATGTGTGTTTAATAAAATATTGTGTCTATGGCAGTAGTTTCTTGATTTTACAACCAAAAATGTATTATTTCCAGGGTGCAACAAAAACTTGCTAAACATTTTTCCCTCTGTATATACTATACTTGAGTTTTCTTTCCCTAATTCATAGATTCTTAAAGATCCACTATTTCACAAGCCCCGTGTGGGTAGAATACAACCACTGCAAACACACCGTCACATGCAGAGGGGTAGGACCCCCCCCCCATTCATATTCATTTTGTCAATTTGTTCATGCTCATTAAAGGTCTTCATCATGACCCCTGCATTGTTTCAGGTGCCATCTCGTTCACATCACTAAGAGCAGTGGCAGAAAAACAATAAACATGGCGTAAATGGAGTTTTTACGATAGAATTTGCAGCAACTCTGCAGTTCAGGGTGAGAAGATTCTAGGCCCATTTTCCATATTTTATCTCGATGTACATGGAAGATGAGCCTGGCATGTTCATGCCTGTTAGTACGATCGAGTACTGAATACTATTTAGCTCCGGACAAAAATTCTAGATGATTGAAGGCCCGATTATCAAAATTAGACCTTTATATTTACATTTTATGACTTTTTGTACATATTTGGTTTTAAAAATACATTTTATGAGTACTAAATAGTGTGTTGTGCGAGTACTGCGTACCAGGCCGTGCGTACTGAATACCGCCTAAAACGCCCTGAATACTGCGTACCAAAAGGGGGGTTTCAGCTTCATAAATACCTGATGTAATTTTAACTTGTCAAATGGCATAATTATGGTCATATACATTTTTAATTGACAGCGTGGATCTAAAAATTGAACTGTTAAAGAAACTAACCCGCCAAATAACGGCAAAATTACACTACAAAACCATTGATCAAAACTCGATCCATGTGTTCAGGTCATATAATAATGTGTATATATAATAATGTGTATGTGCTGATTAAAGAGTATAGTTTATTTCATGGGTTCTTTTTAATACCATGACTGAATATGCGTAAAATGAATGATTGGTAACTCTTATTTCGACCCTGCAGTTTCAGGGTTTGGCCTGGCTGGTTAAAGCTGTTTATACTGTGTCTTTAGAGTTTGGATTCTCCAAATGTGTGTTATATACATACCTCATCGTCAGTGGGTTAAGAAACGGTGTACATAATGTTGTAAAATTTGGCTGTTGTTGGCGGAGTAGATATTTTAATAAAGGCTCATCAACACATAATTATAGACTAAGAGCTCCCCAAGAAAACTGTGCTTTACTCTTATGATCAAAAAGGTTCCTTATAATGGTTCTTTAACCCTTAACTCCCTGTATATATATAATGGACTGTTCTTTATTTTAATTAAGACCACTCCATTTACACGACAAAGGGGTGTTTTGGGGGAAATTACTGATTAGCAGCCGCAATCCTGATCAGCCTGCGATTTACTGAAATGTTATTACCGTATTTGCCATATGTTTTGGGACGGAATAAAACTGTTAAAAAAATTACTGTCTCAATCTATAGTATTCAGTATTCTTCAAATTTTAGAGTAGTTTTCTGGTAGTTCTTACTACCTAAATATCATGTATTTTTATGAAAGTTTGATCGTCTTAAATGTTGTTGAAGGTAAAATTGTTATTTTTGTGAAAACCAAGGTTGTTCCAATTACATGGTGTCCCAAAACTTACAGTAATTACGGTAAAATGAAATAACTCTCCGTTGTAATTGATATATAGTTAATACCAACAACAACGAGGTTAGAATATAACGTAAAAATGTATTAAAATTTAAAGAGGACATTATTTAAATGCTTTGTTAACTTGCAAACGAGCTCTTGATATATATGCATGTGAATGTGCAATTACTCTTTTATAGCCATAAATAACAGGGCTCGAAATTAGCACTAGTCCTGTAGCCCGAGGCTAGCAAAAATGCTGCCGGGCTATCAGAGTCTGTGTCTGGGTAGTCCCGATGGGCTTGTAACACAAATTATTCAAATAAGAAATAAATTATAAATCGATAGATTACATGTATGTAGTGACAGCACTGTCTAACCTAACAGGTCTTTTAAAAACCTGTTATTTCCAAAGTTTCAATAAAACTCGTACAAAGAAACCGAAACTTGAATTAAAATAGTATTATTTGTTGAATATTATATTGGGCTAGTAAATTTTGAGCAGGTCTAGTGATTTTACCCAACTACTAGACCGGTGGTCTAGTAAACTAAACATGTTAATTTCTAGCCCTGAATAACATGGTATTAATATTAATAGATACCTAACTGAAATAGGTCCAAACAAAAAAGTATTATCTAACACTAATGAATTCTCCTTTCAGTGCACAAACCAAACATAAGCGCAGGTAATAATGTCAACAATGACATAAAACTGACCATGTACATATACAGTGTTCTCAAGTGGGTCACATGACCACATGATTAACCCTGCAAGTAAGAGCTATATATAAGTAAATATATAAGTACACATACCGGTAGGTCATTAACAGTAGTTGCAGGTCACTAAAGTCTTAGTCTTATTCAAGGACAATAATATAATCACCCATGTTTCCATAAACAATGCTCATACTAATAATACACTTCTCAAAACTGCTAACTACACCGCTCACGTTTTGGGTTATATATATCGATGGGTTGAATGTTTTTCAATAAAATAAAAAGGAAATACCAATTCAATCATTTTTACATCATTTCATTTTATTTTTTTCATGGGCAATGCTAGAACTAAACCACAATAAGCAATTACAAACGACCCATGTAAACACTAAAGTCACACTTTTATGAACAAGAAATGAAAAGTGTGACTTTAGTGTTTACATGGGTCGTTTGTAATTGCTTATTGTGGTTTAGTTCTAGCATTGCCCATGAAAAAAATAAAATGAAATGATGTAAAAATGATTGAATTGGTATTTCCTTTTTATTTTATTGAAAAACATTCAACCCATCGATATATATAACCCAAAACGTAGCGGTGTAGTTAGCAGTTTTGAGAAGTGTATATGCATAGGGTGGAGGACCTCTTGTTGTTTGTTTTTGTTGTTGTTGTTTTTTGTGCTTTTTTAGTTTGGGCCGGAAAAAAACAACCTGTGTTTCCGGTGGCCCGACAGACCCTTTTTTTACGACCCTAAAACTTTTTATGAAAAAACAATAATAAAAAAAAATTGTTCTGAACAATGATTTATCACAATATATCGAGGTAAACTGACATGACAGAGAAACTTTCAGTTGTATCATCAACTTGTAGGGGTTTTATATGGGATAGATACATGTAGAATCTCGCAATACCTTGCTCCAAAAAAAAAACAGAAAAAAAAAGCAAAACTATAAGATGCCTGCCAACCTACCCTATTTTTTTTTAGAGCATGCAATAGGAAACACCTATTTTTTTTATTTTTTTTTACCTTGTCTATGCTTTCAGGTATCTACATATATGTTATAATGTCATCTTTTTTCTTTGTGCATGTTTTATGTTTCTTAATTATTATTATTATTATTTGTGAGTTTGAGTATTTTGAAATCTGCTGTATGAGCAGGCCTGTGGACAGAAGCTGAATGGGAGGTGGCTGCATATACAAGGGTGTGTGAGGCTGGCTGTTGATATCTTATTCTCTTATTCATTATGTTTAACAATTTGCCAATAAGTATTGTAAATGTGTAAATAATAGAGGGCCACATGGAAGATTAGTTTTGTAACTAAATGTATTACCCTCTGTAAATAAAGTCTATTATTATTATTATCTTTGCAAAAGGTTAGCCTTGAATGTGTCTTATAATAAACTACCTTATCACATAACTTACGGTGTGGGAGTGGAATAACACCATTCTATGTTGTATAAGTATGCAAATAAGCCTAGTATGTGCTGTCAAAAAGTCGATAATGACTATGATCCAATTACCACAGTTTATGTTGGTTTTGCGTGTTAAAGCGACAGGCAAAATGCAATAAAAGTCGATATGTGAGTTATGTGATAAATAGAATCTAACATTCGTTCTCATTCATTACTGACTTTATTAAACTCGTTAGCAAAAATGATATAATGCTCGGCAAGAGCCTCAAATTATATCATTTTGCAAACTCGTTTAATAAATTCAATAATGAATGAGTACTCATGTAAGATCCTCTATATATAACCTACCGGTAGGTAGCTATTTTAGACCACGTGCTAAGCATGCTCCTCATTGTGTTCAATTTGAAGCAATCGATCAAAGCATGTTTTTCGTGCGATCAAAGCATATGTTTCTCTTGCGGGCATGCTTGCTTATTTACTGCTACCATGCTACATGACCAATAAGCTCAGTTAAAAAAAACTGAGGCCCCGACTAAAATTTTCTTGAAACAATGGTATATTGAACAGTATCTAGGGTATAGCAGTATGTAATACTTTACACTTTACTTTTATGAAGAAGGGAAAAAAGAGCAAATTAACAATTAAGTTGTGCTTAATACAAAACTTTGTTGATAATTCATTGTTTTCAGTAGAAACACAAACTAGAACAGAACTAATGAAACACCTGCTTTATGTTTTAATATGTTGGTTCATACAAAAGCTGTATTGTAAGGGCCTCATCAACTGAAATCAATTTGAATACCACCATTTATAACACCATTTTCTCATTTATGTCTAACAGTGTCCTAACATTTTCTCATCTATGTCTAACAGTGATTTACAGTTACCTATACAAATGTTCTCCCCCACAAATACAATAGGCTGGAAATAGGTCCTGTTAGGTATTTATAATACTATCAACAAGAATGTAACAGTTTCACAACTGATTATTATAATCATTATCATAATAAAGACTGATTTATTAATCATTATCGTAATAAAGACTGATTTATTAATCATTATCGTAATAAAGACTGATTTATTTGCAGTTTGTACATTATCAGGGCGACAACTGGTAATAAAAACAAACTTAGTTCTGCAGTCTTTTTAATTATGTATTCAGCATTTTATAACTTTTTATAATTTAGTATTATGTATTCAGCATTTTATAACTTTTTATAATTTAGTATTATGTATTCAGCATTTTATAACTTAGTTCTGCAGTCTTTTTAATTATGTATTCAGCATTTTATAATTTAGTATTATGTATTCAGCATTTTATAATTTAGACGTCCCCTTATAGTACTGCTGATATTTCGATTCACTGCCTTTTATGTTTGTACATTTCACGTTATATGCTAATGACTTTGCAATAAATTAAAATCATCTATGGGCATTTAGCAGACAGAATTTATATCATAGGAGCAAATTTATGCAGCCGACACAACTGTCAGTTATAATGTGTTAATAAAGGAAGATGAACAAATGATATCAGCAAGAAATAAGTGCATATGAGTTTCAGATCGGAATGCCAGTTGTGCATGTAAAGATAACAAAATACCTGTGTTTTGTAATGGCTTGATGTAGTTACCAAGCTTTAAAATTGTATCTTTTTGACTTTAAGGTCATACTACACCAATTCATATTTCATAGACATCCATTATAGCTCTAAGCTCTGTACTGGGTTCCCTAATATAAGAAGCTATATTTTTGCTTACTTGTTTTGAAAGACCTATCTTAGTTTTATCAAAAAAACATACACAAACCATACCTTGATTATGCTTTGAAAAGCTGTTTGGGTTGGATGGCAGTGACCCACCAGGGGCAAACCTGGAGCATTTTGAAATGTACGCCAGATATGAGAAGCGCAGCTGCGAACCGTGCAGCAACGCTGTGAGTGGGGGGTAGGTGTGGGAGGGGGACAACCACCAGTGGGGCTTTGGCGGGCCTGTTACAAGAACATTTTGAAAATTAGGAGGCAAATGATGCGTTCTCAAGCTATATTTTCTCAAGCTATATTTCAGCGTTTATTGCATATTTGGAACTTTTATTTTTTCACTTTTGCTGACGAATTGTACGCATTGGCGTACGTGCATATACCTACTTGCATGTAGAAACACAAGGATATGTAAAATGTACTGCTTGTTTTTATTATGCCACAAATTATGAATACATTGCACAAATGTATGATTTAACCTTCAAAAGTACTCTTCAAAAGTTGAATTTTAATTTTTTAGTAAAATTTTTTGGTTTGTTTTATACCTTGTCAACCAATCAAAAGTGTAATAGCTTCGAATTTAACCTGGATCTTTTCCCCTGCCCACTGATTGGTTAGTAATTGGTGTAGTCTGACCTAAAACCTGTAAGCGTATAATTAAAGCCCTTATCCCGCCATCAACAGTCAAATTTTAAAAACAGATGTTCACCGTTTCTAAACCTTACTGGCGACAAGGTACATATATATATATACTGAACCAAACGGCTAACGCAACAGTAGACAATACCTTTAATATCTCAATAATAACAATCAATAAATCAAAAAAAAATTCATTCTGTATGAAAAAAATATCTTGTCAATAACAACTGTAAATTTAAAAAAACATTAAAATCACCCCTCTTCCACGGTAGCAGTCGGCATTTAATACGTTCATACATTAAAGGTATTGTCTACTGGTGCGATAGAATGAATGAATGGTGTTTTACGGCACGTCGACACATAAATAGGTCATATTGTGCGCAAAAATTGACGAAAGATGAAGAAATGAAGGATTATTAAAAATTAATGTAAATATATCAAGATAAAACTATTAAAAAATAAGGGATGATATGGTAGTAATATAAACTATATATGTAAATCAGGGCTCAATCTACAGGGCGATTCGGGCGAAGAACGGGCCCGCGATCTCTTGACTTCGCCTTGGCAGCACATCAAAGCGAAGTTCAAGTCGCCGAAAAATTTAAAAAAAAAAAAAAAAAAAAAAATATATATATATTTTGTTTTTAAAAAGGTACAGTATAGTAATAAATCCATTATCATAGAAATTTGCATCAATATTTCAAGCTCATATTATAGAGTAAAAAGAATTAGTGTGCATTACACTGTATTCACTGCACTGCGATATACATGGTGATGACTATTCAACCGTTGTCTACGTATACACGTCGCGTGAAGTCTCCCTAAATTCTCTCCACTTCTCCCTAAAATCACTTGAGGGAGAAGTGACTTCTCCCTAAATTCCTTGCCTAGATTGAGCCCTGTAAATCAACAAATGCCCGAAAACGGGTATATAAAAAAGTAAATATATACAAGAACATATTATAATGATTTATATAGTCTGACTTCCTTACTGGTGTGTTAGCTGTTTGGTTCAGTATATCCACACTCTATAGACAGAATATAACGGCTTTAACCAGCCAGATCAAACCCAAAACAGAAGCGCCAAATTAAGAATGACCATACTCGTTATTCATATTCGATCACGAGTATTTTTTAAAAACCAGTGAATAAACCTATATACTTTTTATTGGCACATATACATTACTATATGACCTGAACACCAGATTCCTGTACAAGTTTTGTAGCCAAATTTTGCCATTATTTAGCCGTTTAATTATTTTAATCATTCTCACATCTCACATATCAGAGTAAGTTATCAACAACAGTTACTGTCCCCTGGTCTTACCCCTGATTAAAAACAGCATAAAAACAGCATGTCAGTCATAATTATACAGTTAGTTAATTACGATCTTAATTACTTTTTAGAAAATATTTAATTCCTTTTTAGAATATATCTACTTAATTACAAGGACATGTGTTGTTTTAGTTAGCTAGGTAACTGGGGACAATCTGCAAAGTTTGTATAGTGTTCTATATTATAGTATTCACTTTCTTTTGTACGGACACATCCACTATATTTTATGCTTAGTAGTGAAATAGTCGATTTTAGCAATGAAATAAAAGTGCATTTCATACCTGTGAGATATCCCGCCGGGATCGGATCCCACACCAATTTTCTATGGGGATAGAGTTCTATTTTTCAATATCAAAAACATTTTTTTTTTTTATTTGTTTGGAAAATAACTGTTTTATATATATTCTTTCGACTGTAAATGGTCTAACTAAGAAAATGAGCTATAGTTTTTAAAACTGTTCAAGTATTTCGGAATTGTTGTCATTTACAGTGAAAAATGTCGGTCATTTTTTTCAAAAAACACTTTTTTTGAATGTTGCTATAAAAGTTATATCATTGGATTGGAAACAACCTTACTAAGGAAATGAGTCAGATTATTGAAATCGGTTCAGTAGTTTAGAAGTTATGGGGAAATTAAAAACAGCAATTTTATCATACTATTTAGCGGTCATCATTTTTTTATTTATTTTTCTGCATGCTGTACACTTTGATTATAAAGCATAAAATAAAAAGAAAATGTATTGTTTTGTCGTGATCAATAACAGATTTTATTTCATCTCGAAGTGATCAAACGGTATTTTCACCCATGCTTCGTATTCATGAAAATATAAAGTTTTCACACTTCGATTAAATAAAATCTGTTATTCACTCCAAAACAACAACTATCCCCCTATATATGTTGCATGTTCATTTTTCCTATATAACCATACTGCACAAATAAAAACAGTGGGCAAGACCATAAATATCTGGCAAACTCTCTCCTTAAATCCATCATGAACTGAATCTAAATGGCAATAATCACAGACAATTTACTGCACATTTCTGAAAAGTTTTCTGGATGTACAGCAAATATTCCGTGTTTTAAAAGTTCTGTTTTTTTTTTAACTAGAAATAACACACAATAATGAAGTTGCAACAAAAACATGCTTCTGTCGAACATGAGGTTGATTGATGAGAAAACCGATTTGCAATAAATCTAGAGAGGGTGCGTGTTTTGGGGTTTTCTGTGAAAGCTGCATTTTCTGTTCATTAATTCACTTTATTTTTGTTTTCCCATTTGCAAATTCTGTTTCTTCCCGTTTCACATTTCTCACGATTAATACCATTAACATCTCATCAATGCAATCAAGTATAGTTATTTAAGATCGAAACCTTTGTGAATAGCCCTCATTGCGAAGTACCTGACTGACATAACTGACATAACTGACATAGCCTGGAACAATAACAATTAAGGTAAACAGTTTTAAGATTGGTCAGGCCAGGCCAATGAGGCCAAGCTAATTCGGCCAAGCCATGTTTCAGTGTATGCCCTCCAGAACATGAGATCGCCTGGTGAATATCCCATCTGAACGACCAAGTTGTGCAAGTTAATGTTGAATGTTGTTTAACTGCTCATCAACACAGTATAGGTTATTTAGAGCCGCCCCAGATAGTGGGGAAGGATACATAGGAATTCGGGAACCGTGCCCTACTCTTATTATCGAATAGATTCCTATGGTTCTTTAACATGCTCAGAGGATAGACCGATACACTGGACCGCCCGGTTTACGTCCCCATCTGACGGACGGGGCTAAGGAAAAGTGTCTTGCCCAAGAACACACCGATGAAACTCAGTGGCACCATGGAGGATTGAACCCGGGGCAAGTTAAGGGAATAGCTCACGGTCACAGTGTTTGACAGACACATCTGGAACTCCCAATTGGTGCATTACTAACCAGCAGAAAACAATCACAGATCGAAAAGGTTAAAAAATCGTAATGCTTATGGATGCATATATTTTTGTTCTAAAAATGTCTTTTCTAAATTTTGGCAAATCAGTAGGGCCATCGTAAAAAATTGTAGGTTTGCTGTGCTAGACCTACTCACTGAAAAGTGCCCTACCTGAAACTTGTAATTCTTTTGACTTGTTCTTTTCTCTTCTTTTGCTATTTTAAGAATATTTTTTCTTAAAAACAAAAACAAAAAACATTTCCTTAAAAAAAAAATCACCTAAAACATTTTGGGTCGGAGCACAGCAAACCAACCATTTTTTAATGATGGCCTAAGAAATGCACGAACTTGTTTTTTTTTAAAATTACACACCAGAAAACTTAAATACTGAAAAACTAGAAACACTTAAAATGTCAGTTTAACCTCATAAACACTTAATTCTTACCTTGCACCATGCATGTCACAATGACATGAGCAACTGCAATGACAGGTGCATGTTAACTAACCATCCATCATTTGGTGAGGATAATGCAATATGATGTAACAGGTAGTCACTGTTAACAGCACATTACTGAACACTCCCTACTATCAATATATCATCCAATTTTATTCTGTTTTGAACTTGATTTATTATACTGTAAGAGTGTCTTTGAGATTATGATGAAAGTATTTTTAACGTGATTGTTTCACATGGCTAATCTTGGGCCATCGTATCCGGACATTGGTTGGGACCATTTTAAGGACGGTAGGCAGACGGCAACACCGGGCCAATCATCCCGACCTTGAAACACCCTCTGATTACTGGCAAGAGATAGAAACTCGAATTCTAAAAAACGAAGAGCGTTATTTTGCCAAATCTTTACTGCCAGCTAAAGTAGCCAATCTACAGCCTGTAATGGCAACAGAGAGATATAAATGGAACATATGAACAGTTTGGCAATGAGTTGGCGAGATGGAAGGTGAAATGGGATATAGCCAATGCAGCCCCACAAAGGATACAATAAACGTTACAACAAACTAATACGTACTTGTACCCATGTTTAAACAGCATATTTACAGTGCTTCTGACCATGCCGTCTTGCAAAAGATCATTCATGCCATGAAATGCATAAAAAACTATATGCCGTCGACAATGAGCAGTGTCAGCTGGCACGCCTTCACATTCACAAGGACATACAGAGTGTGTTATAAATGGGTTTGCCTCCACCAAATGTAGAAACATGGACATTTTCTGAAGTATGCTATAGATCTACGCATTAGTATTAACTATTTTTTTGCCATGATTGTGCAAAATTTTGAAATATTTTGAGAAAATACGTAGGCCTATTCAAATTAATACAATTATTTTATTTTGCTGTTTGAAGTATTTTTGTGAAATTGCAGATTAAAAAAGCTTGAAATCGTGGATTAAAAACATATTGTTTGCTGCTTAAAAATACTGTCAGAATGAAAAAATTCAAAAGGGGAGCATGCACCCGGACGCCCCTCGACCTTGTGCCTACAAATTCATTTAGGCATAGCTATGCCACTGGAATGAGATATGATATGAATGAGGTTAGGGTGAATACATTAACCTAGAGATATAGACAGCATGAGTGTAAGTTATATGTACTTTAATAGGTTAAAAATATTTCATGTTTTGTCATGGTACAGCTCCTTCCTATAATGTGTTGAAAGCCATTAAACAGCCATTCAAGAATCAAGAAATATAAAAAGATCGGACAGGGAAAGTAGCATTCAAGGAGGACAGACAACCACAAAACACAGAAACAAATACTCAAACAGACAAACAAAGAAGGCAAAAGTAATATTAAATGCAAATGACATCACAAAAACAAAAGGGTTGACAATTATGGGCTACCGCCTTGGAACGGTCAGTGGCAAAGTAGGCCACCGGGGGTTTAAACCGGTTCTAGGGTGCACAAAACCTCACACTTACCCTACTGTCATCCCATTAAAACAGGACTGTGTAAATAAAGAAATCTCCGCCATGATCTAATCTCTAATCAACAAGGCAACATCAGTAGGCAATATAAGTAAAACACAAATATGCTTGTGGAAATATAATACAAAACAAGAGGGCCATGATGGCCCTATATCGCTCACCTGAGTTAATTTGAACCAATACAAGAGGGCCAGGGCCAAGATGGCCCTAAAGCGATCACCTGAGTACTGGCACATTATCGAACTTCTTCGAAATCTTATGGTCATATACAATCTGTGCAAGTTTGGTTAAGATTGTTCAAGAAATGTGGGCTCTGTTGTGTATAACAACATTGATATAGACAGTTTAAGACACTGACAAAGTTTGGTAAAGATCAAATACAAAATGAAGGTGCTAGAGAGTAACACCTTGGGCAGAGCCAAATGTGACCTCAGGGCTACATGTAATATATGAGAGCTGTGTGCTTTGTGGTTTTAGAGAAGAAGATTTTTTAAGTTTTTCCCTATACAAGTCTATGTAAAACGTGATCACTGGGGCGGGGCCAAATGTGCACCCAGGGTCACCATTTGAACAAACTTGGTAAAGGACCATAAGAGTATAGTAAATGCAAAATATTAAACCTCTGGCTCTTGTAGTTCCAGAGAAGAAGACTTTAATGTGTTTCCTATATAAGTCTATGTAAAACTGTGACCCCGGGGCGCAGCCAAGTTTGACACCAGGGTCACCATTTGAACAAAATTGGTAGAGGACCATGAGCTTATAGCAAAAGCAAAATATTAAACCTCTGGCTCTTGCAGTTTCAGAGAAGAAGATTTTTTTCAGTTTTTCCCTATACATGTCTATGTAAAACATGTGACCCTTGGGGCGGGGCCAAATGTAAGCCGAGAGTCACCATTTGAACAAACTTGGTAAAGGACCATAAGCTTATAGTAAATACAAAATATCAAACCTCTGGCTATTGTAGTTTCCGAGAAGATTTTTTAATTTTTTTCCTATATAAGTCTATGTAAAACTGTGACCCCCGGGGCGGGGACAAATTTGACCCCAGGTTCACCATTTGAACAAACTAAGAAGAGGACCATAAGCTGATGCTACATGTAATACATGAGAGCTCCGTGCCATGTGGTTCCAGAGAAGAAGATTTTTTTCAGATTTTCCCTATACAAGCCTATGTAAAACTGTGACCCCCGGGGGAGGGCCAAATGTGACCCCTGGGTCACCATTTGAACAAACTTGGTAGAGGACCATAAGCTTATAGCAAATACAAAATATTAAACCTCTGGCTCTTGCAGTTTCAGAGAAGAAGATTTTTAAAGTTTTTCCCTATACATATCTATGTTAAACATGTGACCCTTGGGGCGGGGCCAAATGTGACCCCAGGGTCACCATTTGAACAAACTTTGTAAAGGACCATAAGCTTATAGTAAATGCAAAATATCAAACCTCTGGCTATTGCAGTTTCCGAGAAGAAGATTTTTAAAAAGAAAATCCTATATAAGTCTATGTAAAACTGTGACCCCCGGGGCGGGGACAAATTTGACCCCAGGGTCACCATTTGAACAAACTAAGTAGAGGACCATAAGCTGATGCTACATGTAATATATGAGAGCTCCGTGCCATGTGGTTCCAGAGAAGAAGATTTATTTCAGTTTTTCCCTATACAAGCCTATGTAAAACTGTGACCCCCGGGCGGGGCCAAATGTGACCCCTGGGTCACCATTTGAACAAACTTGGTAGAGAACCATAAGCTGATAGCAAATGCAAAATATTAAACCTCTGGCTTTTGCAGTTTCAGAGAAGAAGATTTTTTAAGTTTTTCCCTATACATGTCTATGTAAAATATGTGACCCTTGGGGCGGGGCCAAATGTGACCCTAGGGTCACCATTTGAACAAACTTGGTAAAGGACCATAAGCTTATAGTAAATGCAAAATATCAAACCTCTGGCTCTTGCAGTTTCCGAGAAGAAGATTTTTAAAAAAAAATCCTGTATAAATCTATGTAAAACTGTGACCCCCGGGGCGGGGACAAATTTGACCCCAGGGTCACCATTTGAACAAACTTAGTAGAGAACCATAAGCTGATGCTACATGTAATACATGAGACCTCTGTGCTTTGTGGTTTCAGAGAAGAAGATTTTTAAAAGTTTTTTCCTATATGTCTATATGAAAAACATGCAAAATCTCAATATACAAACTTTGGACCCCCGGGGCACGGCCATTTTTTACCCCGGGGACTTCATTTGAACAAACTTGATAGTCTAGACATAGGCGATCATTTTAAAAGAAAAACTGTTGAAATCTGTCCAGCGGTTCTTGAGAAGAAGATTTTTTAGGGTTTCAACCATATATGGTAATGGCGGCCATCTTGGATGTCGCGCTGACCTAATTTTAACAAATCTAAAAAGCATTCATCTAAGGATCATCCACGTGAAGTTTGGTCAAAATTGGCCTTTCGGTTTCTGAGGAGAAGTCGTTTGAAGCAAAAGTTAACGACGACGGAAGACAGACGACGGACGACGGACGACGGACGACGGACGAAGAGTGATCCCAATAGCTCACCTTTGAGCCTTCGGCTCAGGTGAGCTAAAAACAATAGCCTAGAAAGGCACAAGTCCTACCTTAAAGTTCTCCGGCCATGTTTTGTTTCATGACCATGTCTATGTTTATTTAAATCAAAATCAATACACAACGATAAATATTTTACAATTCACACATATGTGAAATTTAGCCAGAATAAGATTTTATTTGATGACATAGAAAAATTTGAACAGGTAAATTAATCCACAGGTAAATGTATTTATCAAGTATCTGGTAATAGTTGTGCAGCTATACAATTCAGATTTACCTCATTTCCCCTTGCAGTCACGCAGTGGTAAAAGTAGTATCTACGTCATGCAAATAATACTTATTTTTACATACAACTTAGTAGCGGTCTACAATACATGTTTCTCTCTGAGACTATCAAGAAATGTCCATATTATGATGTTTAAAGGTGAACGGCCACCCTTTTTTGTTGTATTATCAACTAACAAATTTAACTCTTAAACATCATATAAATATTTCTTGATAGTCCCGGAGAGAAACATATATTTAAATCCGCTTCTAAGTTGGATGTAAAAGTAAGTGTTATTTGCATGACGCAGATACTACTTTTCTCATTGTGTGACTGCACGGGGAAATGAAGTAAATCTGTATTGCATAGCTGCACAACTGTTGCCAGATAATTGATAAATGCATGATTTACCTGTGGATTACCTGTTTTCTACATGGTCGGTGACATTTCCTTTGATGAATGCAGAGCATTAAATTGTTTAATTTAGGCTAACTAAAGGGTATCTATGCCCATCTCGGAGTTTAAATAAGCCAACTGGCTGGGACCAGACTATATCTATTACATAAAATCTTATTCTCGCTTTTCACAGATATTGCAATGTGTGAATTGTAAATATCTATTGTTGTGTATTGATTTCGATTTAAATAAACATAAACATGTTCATGAAACAAAACATGGCTGGAGAACTTTGAGTTAAATTTGTCAATTAATAATACTACAAAAAGGGTGGCCATTCATCTTTAATGAATTTAAACAGTCGTTCAAGATTTAAGATCTGCATTTTAATCAGCTTGATGTTTGGTAAATTTATATTAAACCGTAATCTGAATGATCATCACAAGTGTCTCATAGTTCTCATTATTTCCCATATTTGGGAACTGGGACAAAACTAAAACAATCAAGGCCCCACCATTACAGGAGTTAAGTTGGTAGTTAAAGGGAAACATGTCTTACTTTAATGCTTGATATAAAAGATTTCCAAGTGTCCCTTTAACAAAATGATGGACATTTTTCTTCAGACATTGGAGGTAAAAACATACTTGTTGCCACTGAGATTACTTTTAAATAACACAGACTTAGCTCGATCAGTGGATAATATATTGTCTGATGTAGTCTCCACCAGCTATACTTAATCATGATACTTGCAGATATGGTCTGGGCAGATTAGGCCAATTAAAGCGCCCACTAGCGATTAGCACAATTTATTCGATTAGTACAATTTATTCGCCCGTTCTTTTCACATGAATAAAGTCGACGTTTGCGTGACCTCATGTTGTAAATAAACATACGTCAATTGTTGATGCGCCAGTTAAACTTGTTAACGTCACTTGCTGATTCTCACAAGTTAAAAATAAGAAATTAATTTTTTTAAATTAACTTGAAATTATGTTTTTTTAAAGTCTTGTAGAATCTCTCAAAATCTCGCCAAAATCGCCCCAAATGTGAGGGGCGATTTCAAACATCCTTTTTTCCCCAGGCCCTGTTTCTGGATCCATGCAGTATAGCGTAAGGAAGAAATCAGAAGCGGGCCGGGTGACCGAGGCTATGCCTGATGGGAATCTTTATCCTCGTCACCCTCCGATGTTGCTGTCCCAATTTAGCCCAATAAGATGCATTAATAGAATGTAAAACACCATTTCATTTCTCACCTCTGAATAACACAAACACTATACACACACACATATACAGTTGTTCTAATCATTAACAAAATTTCACACAACTTAGAATATTTTCGTTTAAATAAATATTTGTCGGTGATAAATTCTGATCAGTTTCCTTGTATGTGTGTTGTTGTTCTTAAATAATATTTAAAATAATTCAAAATAATATCTTACCTTTTTTGCTTTATTCCCTTGATTTTTTGCCTTTTGTTAAAATTACACTCAATCCAAAAGATCAAATAATAATCATCCAAGAAGTGACGTTACGTGAATGTTGTTAAGTTCCTTTATTCAGCCACAAATGATCACTTCAGAACCGTTAACGCTAAATCCAACAGATCAGAACAAATCCATAAAAATGATGTTACACAAAAATTGTAAAGTTCCACTCACAAACTACTTATTGTTTTACTGTACTGGTTCACTTATCGACTGCCTCGTTAATCAATTATCTCCCACATATATAGCCACTGTTCATTCAATAAAGAAGACGCACTATTTAATTACATGTAGCACTTCATACAGATTGGGCTCAATATTTCCACAGTGACAACAACAGTGCATCCAATTTTAAACTATCACTTTTAATGATATTAACTTAATCCCTTTTATAAAGTGTTGAACTGTTTAACTCCCTCAATGTACCGATTGCAAAAGTTTTTATCCACCACCACAACACTACCGTAGATGCTCTCTATTGAAGCACAACTTGATAAGTGGGTTGACCAACAACTAGCTATATCTCTCTAACATAAATATTGTATAAACCATTAACATTGGCTATACTGGCCTGAGCTATACCATAATCACCTATGATCATGGATGTGTGCCGTGACCTTCTTACAGTAACCTCACTGATATATAAAATCTCTGTAGGCCTGTATGTATATAGGTGTCTATCAAACAAACATCCTATCTCAGTTTATTAATACTATTACCATGGAGAAATGTTAATGTCTCTGGTCATACTTCGCCTCAGTGCATTTAAGTTATGGCCAGTGGCTAGTGGTAAATGGACGACAATGGTCCGCTTGTACTTCTTATTCAGTTTATTGCGCTTGATCAGCGATAGTTTACACCGTTTACAATGACTGGTCGAGGTTATTGTATTCGGAACAAAACACTCTGTCTGTTACCCACCTATTGTTACAGCATGTAGTCCGTTTTGTACAGTGTATTTTGTGGTATTTTTTTCCAATATACTAATCCCAAACAGCCGAGAGTTGAGTTTCGGCGAAGGTGTATCCACTATACAAGCCAGACTGAAATATAAAAATGTGTAAAATTATTAGTCTGAAAGTCATGTGAATATTAAAGTGACAGATGGCAATCTTGATTGATTAAAAACTTGTCTCGTCACGTAAGTTTTCTACATATAAGGCCATTTTTTTTCATATTTTTTTTTCATTTTACGAAACTGTTCAGACAGTGAAGTGCCAAAGGAGAAGAGAAAAGTGAAGTGCCAAAGGAGAAGAGAAAAAAAAAATTGGAAAAACTCCTTTTATTTTGTTGTTAAGGAAAAGAGAATGAAATGTTCAATTAAAATCTGGGAGGATTAGGTAAAATTAAAATAATAACGATCAAATTCCATATTGAAAAATAAAATTCGTAATTTCATTTTACACATTCATGGCACTGCTGATTTCTTAAAAACATGAAGGGGTCCCCGTTAGTTTTTTCTACATAACTTGCATTTGTTCAGTCATAAGAATAGTATAAACCAAATTGTTTTTAAGAATAGTATAAACCAAATTGTTTTTACCTATTACAAACTGTTGTTTACATTGCAACAATAATATACATGGAAGAATAAGAAGAAAAACTGAAAACTCTATTTATTTATTTAATTATATGCAAGCACAGGTTTAGACAAAATGATACTGGATTAATAAAATGCGACTCTTAATTCGAACACATGATAAAATCTTCAAGATTGCCATCTGTCCCTTTAATATAGGTTCGGAATTCATATTCATTTTGTCATTTCTTATCATGCTCATTCAAGGTCTTTATCATGACAACACATATGCAAACGTGGAAACGTGGCTCCATCGTAAATGAAGTATCTACTATAGAATTTGTAGCAATTTTTGCAGTTCTGCAGGTAAGCATTCTCTATATGTTATCTTCATGTAATTGGAGGATGAGCCTGGCACTTCATTCCTGTTAGGCACCATATAGTTTCATGATTGGTGCGCCTTAAAACCAAATTCAATTCTAAAACCTATCTTTAAATAACAGATCAGTAAAACAGCACTTAGTTTCACATAAAAGGCTACATTGGAGGATTGACCAATTAAAAAAATAGACAGCTTTTTAATATGCCTGAGGTCAACAAATGTCAAACTAGGGAAATTCAATCACCTTCTTCACCTGCTAATTGGGTATGTGGATTTTGATAAATGAAGGACAAAATTACCCAAATCAGTAGGATATATTTAGCTAACTCATTGTTGCACAAACCACCGATAATGGACATTTGATCGCACCGCTGAATAATTTCACCCACATTACAGTAAATAGGTCAATGTTGTCCTCGGAAAATGATGTGTCTGCCCTTTTTTGGATATATTTGCATAACGAGCATCAGTGGCAGATGTCTCAGTTATCTGCTGCTCCAATGCAATCAGGATGAAGATCATTACACATTGACATCAATGCTGCTCCAATGCAATCAGGATGAAGATCATTACACATTGACATCAATAGTTTTTTTTATATGACAGCATATCTTTCAGAGAAACAAGAGAACAGTAATAATTAACCAATAATTATGTAATATGGTATGTCTAGAAATGAAACAGGTTGATTAATTAGAAAAGACTAACTGTTGTTTTCCTGCCTGGGGGCTATTACAGTTTCAAAGTTAAAGATAATTCGGTAGTGGTGGTGGGGAGTAGGGGAGGTGGGGGGGTACTAAACATTTAATTTTATAATACCGTATAATCCCTAATAAATGCTCCCGGGGGTGTAACATTTTTGAAAAGGGGGCATTTATTTGGGAGGGGGAGGGGGGTTAGGGGAGGTATTTAAGGTACTAAAGATTTAATTTATAATACCGTATAATCCCTAATAAATGCTCCTGGGGGCGTAACATTTTTGAAAAGGGGGGCATTTATTTGAGACCAAAAACATTTTAAATCAGACATTATTTAACGATTTTTTTTACCAAGAAAACCACTCTGCATGTCAGTCAATCAATTAATGCATAGGATTTTCAGGATGCTAAAGGATCGAACAATAATGTGTGTAAAGGATATTTATACTTAGATCATTATGATTAAAGGGACACATGACACATCTTGATTTTAAACACTCGCGTTGTCCCATTAGTTTTTCAACATAACTTGCATTTGTTCAATCATTAATATTAATTATAAGAATAGTTTAAAGCAAATTGTTTTTGCTCTATTATTAACTGCTGATTATATTTCACCAATTAATAATATAGATAAACATATGGTAGAATAAGACGAGAAAAAGGAAACTCAAAATTTTATTTTAATTATAATAATCTATACACGCAGGTTTAAAGTCGAAATGTTACTGGATAAATAAATTGTGATGGTAATTTCAGTTCTTGGTGAACACTTAAAGATTGCCGTGTCCTGTTTGTAAGCAAGTAAAAATATAGGAAGTACATGTATTTTGCCTAAAGCGCATCCATGGTAGGGATAGTAAAGATTCAGAGTTATAAACCTTCTCGCCTCTCACCGCTGCGGGTTCAAAACCCACTGAGAGCTCGACGTGTGAGAAAGTGTTGATTCTTACAAATGCGAGAGGAATACAGTACTTGTACTAGCCAGGAAAAAGTGGGTGGTGGGTTGACAGGTCTGCCGCCAACACTAAAAAAAATTTGACCATCATGTTTAGTATAAAATGTGCTAAAAATGGCGTAAAATACCATTTAACCAAGCAACCAACCTACCAGCCATAGGTTACATAAATTTAGCAGATTAATCATTTCAGTATCTTTTAGCGAACATTGATTGATCAATTATTTATAATATTTCCCCGTTCATACAATCAAATTACTGGACAACTTGTGTGTCCCTTTAACACAATTTCTCAATAAAATGACAGAATGAAGATAGTTACAATTTTCCCCCAAGAAATATGCTGTCACATTCATTTGGTACAAACACTTTGAAAATCCAGGAAGTACATACTGTCTCTCAACAGTAAAGATAGTTACAGTTTTCCCCCATTAAATATACTATCTTAATCAAAATTTCAGTTCTTAAATTGTCAGTTAGTTTCCTAAGACAAAGCTGTCAGAAACCTCTAATAAGGAATCGAAACAGGTGCAAATAATCTAGGGTGGATCCAGTTTGGTCCACTTTCTACAGATAATTAGGATTTAGGAAACAGACTAAATTTTTAATTTTACCACACAGCTTAAATGATTTTACAGCACAGCCAACTGAATTGAATTGAATGTTGTTTAACGGCTCATCAACACAGTAGAGGTTAGTTAGAGCCGCCCCAAAGAGAGGGGAAGGATACATAGGAATCCGGGAACCGTGCCTGACTGTTATTATCAAATTCTTTAACGTGCTCGGAGGATAGACCGATACACGGGACCGCCTGGTTTATTACGTCCCCATCCGACTGACGAGGCTAAAGTTTATAGCTTGCATTTATAATTATGTCAATGTTTTATTATAAATATTATTTAAGTTTAACTAGCTGGTGGAATCTGTTTTATTATCATCACTTGTGTAGTAAGTAAAAATGCAGTTTATCAATAACTAAAAGAGACACAGTAATGGCAATCTTGATTTTTTAAAAACTCGCAGCGTCCCATTAGTTTTCCTACATAACTTGCATTTGTTCAATCATTAATATTAATTATGACTTGCATTTGTTCAATTAATATTAATTATATGAATATTATATTTGTGTTTTGCATATTACAAACATTCATAAATTTTCATTGCAGAGATGTTGAGATTTGATCATATTTTCAGTAGGTGATAAAATTTGTGTTACTCGGTTTTTATCCTTGGGCTCTATAGTAAAATAAAATTCTTTGGGTGGTAAAATGATGATAATTTTTAAGATTTTGATTTTGAAAGATACATATACTGAATCAGATTGCATGAATGTGCATGAAATATTCAGGGTTTTAAAAGAATCACACTGTAGATACGTTAATTTTAACTGTAAACTTGGTTGAACATCAAGGATAAAGACCGAGTTCATCACCTACCAGAATGTATTAGGTAGGTCTTATTTCTGGTCACTGATTGGTCAGTTTTTTTGATGATGCTCTATCAAAATTATGAATAGGTTTAAATATATTATTGGTGCAATATAATCAAGTTAGTAAAATGAAAAAAAAAGAATGCTTTAAACTTTTCTAATAATTATTATTAATGATCTAACAAATGCAAGTCATGTAGAAAAAATAACAGGACACAGCAAGTTTTAAAAAAATCAAAAATTGCTGTGTCCCTTTATTACACCGTTCACCAGACCAACCACCATAAGAAGTTTAAGATAACACTTTTCTGTTTACAATAGACACACACATACCAGGCAGTGCCCTCAGGCTATATTTTGACCCAAATGTTCACATTTTCCTTATTTATTTGAGGATCCAATTGCCATTCAAATGAAACGATACTGCTGTCAATCCCTGAACTTGTGGATTGATATACACAACATAATGTTTAAAGGGCCATACTGGCAATCTCAAAGTATTTTATCAAGCATTAAACTAGCATCTCTATTTATTCATCAATTTTTTTTACTTTAAACCTTCTGGAGTATTATAAATAGCATGGAGCAAGATTGCTTAAAATTGCTAAAAATAGATTTCATTTGTCTGAAAACAGATCGGGAATCTATTGAATTTGATTGTGCTTCTATTGTTCAATAGCACAATATTTTTTTTGAAATTTACTTATTATGTGACGTCAATACAGATCTGTGCTATTTAAAGGGACACACGGCAATCTTGATTTTTTAAAAACTCACGGCGTCCCGTTAGTTTTTCTCTTCACTTGCATTTGTTCAATCATTAATAGTAATTGTTAGAATAGTTCAAAGCAAATTATTTTTACATATTACTAACTTTTTATAATAGTGCACCAATAATATATTTAAAAATTTGGTGAAATTGTGAAGAAATTTGAAATCTCAATTTTTTATTTAATCATATGCAAGCAGTTTTAAAGTCAAAATGACGCAGGATAAGTAAATTGACGAGCAAATGTTAATGTTTGAATTAAACTCAAGATTGCCATGTGTCCCTTTAAGGAAATAAAAAAAAAATGATGATAAAATTGGTCTTTGTTGTTCTACATTACATACCTATATTACTAGGGCAATACAATTAACAATTAGTAAAATGCTAGACAATTTTCATCTTAACATAAACTCATAGCCCTAGAAATATGCATCCGAAGTCATACCAGTCTGCAAGGATGAGTACCACGAAGATTCGTTCTTTCCTCAAACAAACCAAAAGTGGAACTCCTATAACTCAACTTTATTACATTTGTATGGGTGAAAGATAATTCATATTCACTACTAAATAAATATTATTAACTAATTGTGAAGCTGTGTTATGACCAATAAAGTTTTGTTGACGTCACCGCTATTTATTGAACAAGTTTATTTAAAAAAGTAAATATTTCGGTTAAAATCATATTTAAAAATGTAATAAATAGGTTATTTTACTGCTCATTTTGATTATAAGGAAATCCTTCGATCATTCAATCAATGGCTCCACTCGTTTTAAAAAAATATCTACACACCTACCATCTCATGAAGGAGTTCCCTACAATCAATTCCAGCAGTTAAATAATCTCTCTCACTCCTGTTTCTATTTCAAGCATATCCCTTAACATGTGCTTGGCAACATCATCAGTTAGGTGGTCAATATATGACAGAAGCTGAAGCAGAAGAACTTAGCATGGCTTCTCTCCTCTCACTGACAAGTTTATCAAGAGAAACATGGATTGTCTAACACTATATAGGCATGGCTTCTCTCCCTCTCACAAACATGTTTATATTTGTAGCAGTGATCTAGCAGAGATAAAAATAAAAAATCATTATAAATTCACCGTTGGTTATATTTATTAACAAATGCCATTAAACTACTGAACAAAATGTTTTTGCTGAATTTGAAGAAAAAACGAGGATGGGATTTCAGTAATTGGGGATTTTCAAAGAGCAGACTGATTTGATGAATGTTGTATTCAACAGTACATATAGATGATAACCCAAAGTGATTGTTTACTTTTAAGTAATTAATTATTTTCATTAATTATAGTTTGGATTGTGGTACCAGCATGGCATCCCCGGAGTTACCTATAAATGCACTTATAATACACAACAAATGAGGTAAAACATTTTTCTTCTATAACAGATAAGAATTAAGGTTCTCCACATTTTACACGGGTGATGGAAAGCCTGATCTTACACATGGGGGAAGATAAAAGTCGCGTGTTGATTTCAACAATGAAAGTTGCTTGATGTTATTGTGTAAATAAACATGCAAAGCGTCAGTAATTGCAACGTCAATGCTCAGAATGTAAATGATATGCAAGAAAAACACTCAAGGGTATCCGGTTGCTTTTCATCTGACTTTAACCCTTTATAAGTCATCTGACTTTAACCCTTTATAAGTCATCTGACTTTAACCTTTTATAAAAATAATTTGTTGCAATAGTTATATTAAAATCTTTATTTTTTGTGTACATCTATGTATCTTCTTTTGGTGCTGTCTGATTTTAAAACACCAATATGGATACATTTTATTTTGATTTTTCATACAGAGATTGAGGATAAAATCTGAGTAAACCCCTTTATTTTCACCTCCTGAATATCTCACCATCTCGGAAATATGTAACTAATGACAGGATGTGAAAGTTATGGATATTAGTTCACATGAGTTTTCCCGATATTTCATTTATAGTGTATATATATATACATTTGGCATAGTTTACGAAATTTTACTATATTTTATTTATTTCATTGCACAATTCCCTTAAACGACTTTCGAAATATTTGTCCACTGTTTAATTTAAGCGCATTAATAAGTACATTCTGCATTTTAATAATGGGCTACTTAACAAAGTCTTGTCAATAACTACTTTCAAAATCATGACAAATTGAAGATTGAGCCTAATGGGCCAGGAGCTGTTGTGCAATGTAGGTTCACAGAGAGTTCACGTATGTAATTCCACATAAAACCATACCATGTTACCTTTGTGAATGACTTTCTATCATTTTAATGGTCTATGTACAATAATTCAAACCTAAATCCAACCACCAATATAATGTAATACTGCATGAAAAAGGCTTTTTAGGTATAGCTGGACAAACACAATATTGTATTAATCATTGTAAAAGGTATTTAGAAAAGATTTTAAACCGATTTACGAATTAATCCTGTACATGTCTTACAATACGTAAGCCTATAGTATTTCTTATATGACATGTAGACATTATAATACGTAAGCCTATAGTATTTCTTATATGACATGTAGACAGTGTACTTGTAGTTGACTGGCTCTTCTACTGAAGCAATAGTCTCTTGCAGAAAGTAGACTGGCTCTTCTACTGAAGCAATAGTCTCTTGCAGAAAGTAGACTGGCTCTCCTACTGAAGCAATATTCTGTTGTAGAAAGTAGACTGGCTCTTCTACTGAAGCAATAGTCTCTTGCAGAAAGTAGACTGGCTCTTCTACTGAAGCAATAGTCTCTTGCAGAAAGTAGACTGCCTCTCTTACTGAAGCAATTGAATGTTGTTTAACGGCTCAACACAGTATAGGTTATTTAGAGCCGCCCCAGAGAGAGGGGAAGGATACATAGGAATCCGGGAACCGTGCCCTGCTCTTTTTATCGAATAGATTCCTATGGTTCTTTAACGTGCTCGGAGGATAGACCGATACACCGGACCGCCCAGTTTAAATCCCCGACGAGGCTAAGGGAACATGTCTTACCGATGAAACTCAGTGGCACCACGGAGGATTGAACCCGGGGCCTCTTACTGAAGCAATAGTCTGTTGTAGAAAGTCTGTTTAACTAGTTCTAATTGAAGATCAAGATGGTCCATCAAATTCTGAAAGGTGGCGAGATTTGTATAGGTGTAATTATTTTTTTACTTCCAAAGAATTTCTTGAAACCACTGTATCAAAAACTATTTTTGTTTTACTTTAATTTCTCTGTTATCAGCTTCTCTTAGGTTGTGTTGTTAACATGTAATGAATTGTACAAATTAAAATGATTGGAGTACACATTATATGACTTTTAACTCTTTGTAATATGTTTCACTTGACATAACTGATTATGAAGGCTATAATGGAATTAAATTCTAATTCATCAATAATGTAGTTATAATTATGATATCTTAATGCTGAGTGAATTACTTCATTCAGTGTTAAGTTTTGGTATTGGAGCTTGTGTCCCATATCAGGAATAGAAAAAGAAATATGTTTTAAATATTTTAAATATGCTCATATCAGCATATTTAATGCAGGCTTTATATACAGACCTGTCTGAAAAAGAAAACCTGCCTAATAAAGACAGTGTTTTTTTGTATATTTTGGGAACATAACCAATACCATCACAATTGGGAATTTTAGCCCGAGTTCTCACAAAATGGAAATTTTTGTTCGAGTTTTTATAAAATTGAGAAAAATATGGTAAAAAACATTCATTTCGTACTTGTGTCTTTTACCCTTAACCTGCTAAGCACGACTATAACAGCCTTTGCATCCATTGTAAACCCAGATCAGCCTGCGAGTACCGGTAACTTGCAGGCTGATGAGGGTTTACAAAGTCTGGCTGCTGATCAGTCGTTTTCCCCCCAAAAAGAACTTTGTCACATAAATGGAATGGTCTTTATATATGTAGCAGGTTAAAGGTTAATGAATATTGTTTATAGTACACTTCATTTCATAGTTGTATCTTTAATACCGTTTAAGCACACTGTAATCAAGCATGACATTTCACAGAGCTGTCTCTTTGCCTCTTGATTTTAACTTTTTTTATTTCAGTTGGGAATATGGTCTCAAAATTGGGGTGAAAAAATGTTTTGACATTGTAAATATGACCCAATAACAGCTATAAAAACAACCAAAAAACACACTTAAAGAGTAATCCATTTCTATCAAATATATTTCCCTCGTTAAAGAACCATAGGAATCTATTCGATAATAAGAGTAGGGCAGGTTCCCGGATTCCTATGTATCCTTCCCCGCTCTCTGGGGCGGCTCTAAATAACCTGTATTGTGTTGATGAGCCGTTAAACAACATTCATTCATTCATTCTTACATTCATTTTATTTTACAACAAATTATATTACATTAACATTTTCATCTTAAAATGGCCATAATTCCCGAGTTTTGTCTTTATGTGTAAACGACATATACAAACATGTAAGATTATGGACATAATTATGGTAAACACAGACCTAATAACAAACAGATTGGACACTGTGAAATTAACCTGAATTTCACAAAATGTTATCCGACTTTAAACACTTGCATCTTGAAGAGTTTTATAGATACAAGTTTTATTTTTGTCAAACCTCATCACAAATTTAATTCTCCTTCTACTGATATTTTTTTCCTTATTCTACCATTTTAAACAAAAAATGAGTTCAACCGAAACTTTTACTACGCCAAACCTTGATTTTTAAGAGAAAAGCCGAAAATCATGCAATTTTTGTGTTTAAACAGCTTTTTATACATTTTCTTACATTGATAATAAAAAATATTTATTATAATCCCATTCGGATATTCATTATGAATCTTTTGAATGATTCCCATCAAAATCAATGAATAAATGAGAGAGTAGATAGAAGGAAAAGTTAAGGTGCCACTTGATATTTTGGCTATTTCATTGGTTCAGATAATTGAAGATGTTTCCTATCTTTTTATTAATATGTATGTGGGTAAAACGAAAAACAAATCAGTTTCTACTTCTATTTACAACATCTTATTGACATTCCCCTTTAATTATATTTAAATGTTTGACCACAAAATACATAATTCCGAACAGATCCACTATTCTAGTGCTTCAGGAAGCACAAAGTAAACAATTTGTCAAACTCATGACAGAATAAATTCATTTGTTCTCCGATTAAGTGTTCAATCTATTCTCGAGGTCACCTAGCATGAAATCCTAGAATGCCCAAGCTAGCTCCACAGACAATTAGTCACTTTAAATCAGATGCTGCCTCTTATGTGAATGATGATTAAACAAAGAGTATTCATTTTTACATCACTCTAGAAACAGCAGTTAAAGAAGAGATTACAAATTCACAGGAATGGATATATATACTGAAAGGAAAAAGAAACGCATAATCAAAAAATTGCCTATACTACACTATGATATACTTTGTTACACGAAATTCATAAATGTTGCAGTTTTGCTTGAAAAAAGTCAAGCCATTTCAGTACTGTGTTCAATGTTAAGAGATTTCAACATTTAAAGCTTAAGTTTGCTTACCTGCTTGAGCCAAATGCGCTTTCTGTCGATAATGAAACTTTAAAGGGGTAACCATTGGTGTGTTCGGTGCTGTTTAAACCTTCTTTCCAAAAGGACTGGCCTAATGTCGCCCTGTACCATTCGATTAGCAGTAGCATGCTTAACATACAATATATAGCGGAAATACCCATTTTGCGTTTCTTTACCCTTTCAGTGTATCATATATGGGTGCAGGCGCGTAGCCAAGCATACGCCCGTACGCCCGGACGTACAGTTCCCCAGAACAAAATAAAAAACAAATGGTCTAGAAATGCAATAAAATCTGAAGTTGGGTAAGATGTTAGGGTAAAATATTTCCAGCACAGTCTATGCGCCCATTTTTTCCCGATCTTAATTTGTTATGAAAAATATAAATTTGAATTGACTTTACATGAGCGCTTTCTTTCTCTTGAATTATACATACTTAACATCCTGAAATGTAACCTACAATTGTCAAGAGCCCGCTGACCAAGGGGCGGTCGCCCTTTGGAACCCCATTGGGCGTACAGTTCAAATTCACGCAGCTACGCCCCTGTGGGTGCCAACTTTTATTGCTTAAGTTTTGAAATTAATTGAAGGATATTAATTAAAAATTGCAAACACTGATTGTCTCAGAATTCCTAAATATGGTGTATAGTGATCATATTAAAGTTACACAGTGTAGAAAATGAAAGTCACACATCTTAGAACCGCCTATGTCCAACCGGTTTATGGAAATATGATCCCGATGTCACGTTATTCCAGCATGAAAACGTCATTTGTATCTCAGGCTGAGCATGGCCTGTCATAAGATTGCTGAAATAACATGATGTCTGACTTTTAATTGAACATTATACACCACATTTTGGAATTCTGAGACAGTGGTTGCAATTGTTAATTAATATCCTTCAATTTTAAAATATGCACTTATTACTACAAATTACTTCAATAAACTTTTAACGCCCATAATAATCTACCAGGGCGTTTTCATTGACCGTCAGTAAACACAAAGTTTCCCCAAACATATGCCGAGAGATTTGTAGAAGTATACAATTTCCATAACATTAGAAAGTATGAAAAGGTGAAACTCGAGGAGGAAAAGGTGACACTCAAGACACAAAGACTTGAAGAGATGACCAAATCTCAAAAGAATGTACTGTAATTAGAATTTCCAAATTGTAACCAAATATTCCCTCATTGGTCAGTTTTACAATAATGTTCATACATTTACATATTGTGGTCTCTTCAATACCCGAAGGAATTAGTTAAAGATATCAAATTATACAATATGTGTACAAAACTTTATCTTATTTCTAGGTATGTTGCTCATCTGCCAAAATGGGGAAAAACAGACCTTGTGGATAATGATTATAAATGCTGAACAGGTATAATATACAGAATAGGAGGAGGTTTTGGAAATTTGAGATATCCTGGACTGTTAATATGATTTGTCAGAAAAAATTAAAAAAACAACCTAAATATGACGTACTGCTTCCCTTTAGACCTTCACCTCAACTGGAATAACTAAACAAAATTACAATCATCATTTGTATAATATGTAGGTTTGTGTCTATGTAAATTGTATAATATGTAGGCATGTGTCCATGTAAAAGTATAAACTAGAGGCCCAGGGGTGTCCCACAGAACACTACATCTTGTGTTGTATTTATGGTGCAGATTTTTATTTTAATTGTTAATTAAAGTTTTATGAAAAGAGGCATAACTCTGCATTTAATAATAGCTGTATAAATGTTCATGACTATAGGTCAATATTTTGTTATGAGATGGGTTAGGTTACAGATTAAAGTTTTATAAAAAGGGGTGTAACTATACAAGTCAGAGTTATTGGATATGTCAATGGCAGTGAATAAGTGATAAGGATGAACTGTATAAAGTTTCATGACCGTGGGTCAATATTTTGCCAAGTTATGGTCTAGGCTAGGTTGCAGGTTTAATTTTTATGAAAAGGGGCATAACTCTGCCAAAATGAAATACACAGTTATTGAGCATGTCAATGGCAATGACTAACTGGTAAGGAAGTATTGAATAAAGTTACATAAACACAGGTCAAATACTTTTCAAGTTATATCAATATTATGAAAATGTGCACAACTCTGTCCAAATGAGTCAGAGTTATTGGACATGTGTAACAACATTCCTCGGGGTAAGATAATGATGTGTGTGAAGTTTCAAGAACACAGGTCATATACTAACTACGAGGACAGATGTACAGCGGCCTATGTGATACCTAAGCGTCTGCCATGCTACAAAGACGACACAAAAAGCTGTTTTCCTTCTCCCTTTTTTTTCCAAATAAATTACCTCACTTACTTACTTACTTGATCCTGCAATATCACAGTCCTTGCATTAAAGGTTCAAATATTCGCATGTCATCAAAATATTCAGCTGACAAAAAATCATTCACGCACATAAATATTAGTGTCTATATGAAAGTCAACATGAGAGAAACTGACCGCTTAAGGGCAAAAATATAGACACCTGAGCCGTAAATAAAATTAAACTCATCTGGCCATAACATTTGATGATTTACTAACGTCATGTTTTATTGCCTGTATGATGTGATAGACTAATCACTACAAGTAATAGATAGAGTCTGGTCTCAGCGAGTTGACAATTTAAACACCGAGATGGGCATAGCCGAGATGGGCTATGCCCATCGAGGTGTTTAAATAACCAACGACCTGAGACAGACTCTTATCTTTTTTGTAGCATAGTGTACTTAGTAACACTGTGACGTCATAGTTACCTTACTCTAAATTCCAATATCTGGTAGTTGTAGTACGGTATAGCCTTTAGTTATGTTAAATTAAACGATTTTAATGCTCATCAGGAAATGTCACCGACCATGCTACAATACCACAATGAAGACAGACCCATTAACCCTTAACACACTACAAATATATCATGGACTGTTCTTTCTTTGAATTAAGACCATTCCATTTTTGTGACAAAGGGGTGTTTTGGGGAAAATGACTGATCAGCAGCTAGACATTTTGTAAACCCTGATCAGCTTGCGAGTTACTCGTAGGCTGATCAGGGTTTACAATGGACGCAAAGGCTATTATAGTCGTGCTTTGCAGGTTAAGGGTTAAATAACCATTAATTATACAATGTATTCATTCTATTATGACCTGTACATGCTATAAGCCTTCGTACAACACAAAATATGAAGTGATTGTGAACCCAACAATACCACAATGAACAGACCCATTAAATACCCATTAATTATACAATGTATTCATTCTGTTATGACTGCACATGCTATAAGCCTTTGCATGCTATAAGCCTTCGTACAACACACAATAGGAAGTGATTGTGAACCCAACACCACCACAACAAACACAGACCCATTAAATAACCATTAATTATACAATTTATTCATTCTATCATGACCTGCTCATGCTATAAGCCTCCATACAACACACATTATGAAGTGACTGTGAACCCAACAACACCACAACAAACACATACCCATTAAATAACCATTAATTGTATAATTTCTTCATTCTGTTATGACCTGCACATGTTATTAGCCTTCTACAACACACACCATGAAATGATTGTCAACCCAGTAACTTAATCAATTTATGAGGTAGTCAGCTATAATGCTGAAAAAATGCTAGACTATAAAGGCCTTTATATTTTTGTATATTTATTTTATGAACCATTGAGACAGAGAAGTAGGCAGAGGAAAAAAAATAAAAAATACAAACTTGAGAAATGTTTTATATTTCGTTGGAAAGGGAAAGAGGATGATTGATTGAATTGGATTTTATAGTCGCACCAACAGCTAAGGTCATATGGCGACTTTCCAGCTTCCATTGGTGGAGGAAGACCCCAGGTGCCCCTCCGGGCAATTTTCGTGCACGGGCGGGCACCTAGGTAGAACCCCCGACGTTCCGCAAGCCAGCTGGATAGCTTCCTCACATAAAGATTCCTAGGCCCCTGAGGGATCGAACCTACAGCATTGAGGGGCAAGTGATTTCAAGTCAGAGACGTTAACCACTCGGCCACGGACGCCCCCTGGAAAGAGGATGAAATGATGGATTAAATTCTGGAGGAGGTAACATAAAAACAATAAGAGTGCCAAATTGACACAATATAAGCCTGTCATACATATGGAATTTATACATGGCAATGTACACATGCCCGAAGTTTCATCAAAATCTAATTATAAATGTTCAAGTTATTGAGCGGAAACTGCAAAAATCAGCAATTTTCTAAAGTCAACGGGCCATAACTCCGGCATTATGGGTGCAATGGGGCTGGTTATCGAACTTGACAGAGATAATATGCTCATAAACAGTGTCCCCAAGTTTGATCAATTTTGATCGGATTATTTAATTTTAAAGTTATTGAGATTGAGCGGAAACCGCCAGAAGTCATCACGTTTCAAAAATAAAAGGGCCATAACTTTGGTGTTTCTTAAACATTGGTATAGCATTGGTTAATGAACTGACCGAGCTATTGTGGCCATAAACATCGTGTCCAATTTTTATTAAAATTGTATTAAAATTACTCCAGTTATGGAGCGAACGCCGTCAATTTTCAACAATCCAAGGACCATAACTCCGGTGTTTCTTGAGCAAAAGCAGTGGTTATCAAACTTGAGCGAGCTATTTTGGCCATAAACATTGTATCTAAGTTTCATCAAGTTTGGATTAAAATTGCTCCCGTTATGGAGCAGACACCATCAATTTTGTCAATTTTCAACAATCCAAGGGCCAATATTATTAAACTCTGGTGTTTCTTGATCAATAGCAATGGTTATCGATCTTGACCAAGCTATTGTGGCCATAAATATTGTGTCCAAGTTTCATCAAGATTGGATTAAAACTACTCAAGTTATGGAGCAAACACTACATTGCTGGACGCCAGCTGCCATCACATATGTCATGTCAAGATGGGCATATAAAACGATATGTCCTAATTTTATTTTATCATATGAGGTTCATAAAAACGAATAATAAAAAAAGCTTGGCCTTAGTCAGTAAAGTTATGGTCTCAGAAATTCTTTACAAAGATAGAGAGAGCAGTCACAGAGAGAGTAACATTTGCAAAGAGAGCAGCAGTTGAGTTCATTGTGCATCAGATGGTCATGTTATATGCACAGTCTAATAATCAATGATGATATCATTGCAAACCCACAGTTAATTATCTCAAATTGAAAATATATCTTACAAATGAACATTGTAGTCTTTCAAATGAAATGGTAATAATAAATGAGGGAGTAGCCGTTGAAATTAGGAGTACCTGTTTTTTGTTTTTTTGTAAAAGCTTCTGTGTGTCTGAGCACATGCTCACTAACTACCTTAGGTGGTATGAGCCTAGACTTAAAGTTCTCCTTCCATGTTTTGTTTCATGAACATGTTTATGTTTATTTAAATCGAAATCAATACATAGCAATAGATATTTACAATTCACACACTGCAATATCTGTGAAAAGTGAGAATAAGATTTTATTTCATGACATAGAAAACTTTGAATAGGTAAATTAATCCACAGGTAAATGTATTTATCAATTATCTGGCAAAAGTTGTGCAGCTATACAATTCAGATTTACCTCATTTCACCGTGCAGTCACGCAGTGGTAAAAGTAGTATCTATGTCATGCAAATAATACTTATTTTTACAGTAGCGGTTTTAAATATATGTTTCTCTGCAGGACTATCAAAAAATGTTCATATGATGTTTGAGTTAAATTTGTTAATTGATAATACTACAAAAGGTTGGTCATTCACCGTTAACACAAAGGTATAGGGATAAATCTGGGCCAAATCTCAGTGACGTCATACATTGTGTAAACATCTGAAGACGATGTCCGACATAATAAACCTATACATGTGTATATATACCGTGTAAGTAATGAACGGTTTGTCCAAAATCATTGACCACTTCAATTTATTTTTAGAACATACTATCACTTTTATTGAGCCCTATTCAATACAATTTATTCCGTAACCACAAGCCTATTGTTGTATAAGTGGTCATTCCTTTGATTTTAAACATATGAAAAAGCACTAACGGTACAATCTGTGGGGACGTCCATCCGTTCTAGAGCAGGTACACTTGTATGTCTTTTTAGATGTACATCTTAACTTCTGTGACTTATTTTGCTTGTGTGGTTAGTCACAGAAGGAAATGCCCTTCAGTCAATTACCTGGGTGTAAGGCTTCATTTAAAGCAATAACAACAAAGTGGGAGAGGAGTGAATGTGTCTGTATGTGCCCAAGTGACAAAAATGACAGAGAAATCCAGTTTGTACGTCTCAAAAGGTCACACAAGATCACCAAAGTCACACAAAAATAACTACATAAGCCGAAAGTTGCGCATGTATACCGCGGGTTGCATGTCTGTCTGACTGTCCACCCGCGATAACTATTGCGTTTATAGGGCTAAAGTAAAATAGTTTATCTGTATATTCTATTCATGCCCTATGTTGGCTTTGCGTGGCAACAGGAACACCATTGGTGTAGCCACCTAAACACAAACTGTAAGAATAACGTGTCCAATAACCGCCTGTTTTCGCACCAAATATATAAATAATTTCAATAATTAACTGACCGCTAACAAGATCAGTGGACTATCAAATCATAAATTATCGGATTTCGTGTCCAAATTAGACATAATGCCAGTTTAATAGTTGTTATCAATTGAAGTGAGAAAGGTGCAAACATGTTTTGACACAAGCAGTAATAATCGCAACATTCTGTCATTTCTTATTAAACTTTATTTCGAGATATGTCTTTAAATAATTGGTCAGTCCCACTGGAGTCGAGATATAATAACTGACCATGACTTTTTGTAGGGAAAATAGACATATCTTGCAATTTCCTTTCTTCACGCAAAATCAATGGAAAAATATCCAACAGACGACCGTTCCACTGAATAAGAACTACCCAATCTTGCGAGAACTTAATGTTTGGAACAAAACTAAGATTTTCGTCAACAACTATATTATAAAACATACATTTACGATGTAATTTTCAGTTAAATTCTTACTTTCACTTTCATCACAGTACATTATAAGTAGACTCAAATTCGGATAACGTTATTTTCGGATACATTTTTATATTTATTATTTTTAATGACCGCTTTAGTAAGTGACCGTTTGTAGACACTCCCTTGAGCAGTCACTTAATACAAGACTGATATAATATAACAGAAAACTGAGGACCTCCAAATTTGACGCCAACCTTAAAGGAGGTATATCAGGCTTCGAGGCTAAATTTGTTCCAAAATACAAAAACCTATGATATGACTACTTTAAAACATGAAATGGTTCATAGATACTAAAGTCCCTATCCCGCCATCAACAGGCCAATTTTTCAACAGTCATAAACTGGTAAGTAACTTTGTAAAAAGTTCCTGATTCATATTGATTTAATTATCATAAAACGCCTCTCAACGCTGCGGGTTCGTGAGGAAGTGTCGATTCTTATGGATGGCCGGAGGTGTACAGGACTGGTTCTACCCAGGAAAGGTGGGTGGTCTGCCTCCACCACAAAAAAAACAATCAACGTCATATATAACTTTACATTAGTTGAAAATGACTAAAACAACATACAAACAAACAAATAAATTATCATAAAAACATTTGACCAAAATAGACCAGAACATAAAGCTATAAAATAAATCTTGTTTCATGACAGGGTAATGATGAATAAAATACCTGCTCTGTAGTTTAATTTGTCACATATCTTTACAAATAAAACAGTTTGAGAACTGAAATCGTCCAAATGACCTCCTGATGAACCGGAACGGTCGTAATTCTGACCATATTGTGACCAGGTTTACTGAGTTGAGTCATGAACTAATTTACATAAAAACACCTTTTTGTAAAGAAATCAGATCTGGCTGACCATTGTGTCCCCTTACAAGGAGTGACAGAAACAGTCAGTGAAGCTGCATTGGAGGCCATGGTGTAGAACTGCTCAGAATACTGGGTTGCTATAATGGAAAACTGAATCGAAATTTTTTCCTTTTAACCCGCTACATATATATATAATGGACTGTTCTTTCATTGAATTAAGACCATTCCATTTATGTGACAAAGGGGTGCTTTGGGGGAAATGACTGATCAGCAGCCAGATATTGTAAACCCTGATCAGCCTGCGAGTTACACACACTTTAAGTTATTTCGAGCCGCCCTAGAGAAAGGAAAAGGATATACAGTATTCCCTAGTACAGCCCTATTCTTACTATCGAATAAATTCCTATTGTTCTTTAACGTGTTCAGAGGATAGACTCCGATACACATGGGACAGCTTGTTAATTTCGTAATGGGAGGAAAAGATTACGCAAATTTTCAAAGAGACTCTCCAAATACGACAAAATAACGCTATAAAACCATTTGTTAAAACTCTGTCAATGTGTTGAGGTCATACAATAATGTACATGTATAATATGTGCTGATTAAAAATATAGGTTTATTAAAGAGGCACTACCTATATCTACGCGATTTTTAATGTAAAATATTAAATACTCAATGTTACTGCATTAATATGTATACAAAGCTATTTTATGAGTTTTCGATGAATAAACATGGTTCGTATTCCAGTTCTGTAAATTATTAATTATGATCAAAACAATATCTTGAATAAAATGCTGCCCAGCCGTTTATTCCTGCCGGAGAACTACGAGTTTTTACGATTTTCTCGGACATGCGCAATGCGATTACAAACTATTCGGCGCAGTTCCGATAGCAAACGAATCGATCGGAACTCTTCGCTAATCAGACTAGGTAGTTCCGAATGTAAACGAATAAGATCGGAAAATCTCCGCAATCGGCTTGTCTAAAACAATTACGAATACAATTTCAAAAATCCGATCTTTTCAATCCTGTTTTTCCCCAGCAAAACGCATATTACATTGGGTGAAATTATTGCCATTTACCTTTTTCATAGTCCTCTTTATAATTAAGTAAAGTTTATATCAATTGGTGGACAAAAAGATATAGGTAGAGCCTCTTTAAGGGGTTCGTAACATATAGACTGAATATGCGTAAAAGGAATTTCTGAAGCCATTTATATTGTGTCTACAGAGTTTGGTTTCTTAAAATATGTAAGTTATATGTATACCTCGTCGTCAGTAAGTTTAAAAACAGTGTACATATTATGTAATATTTGGCTGTTGTTGGCGTGATAGCTACTTTAACAAACTTAGGTTATTTTGAGCCTATCCAGAGAGTGGGCAAGGACACATAGGAATCCTCGCACCATACCCTACTCTTGCTATCGATTCCATTTCTATGCATTTTAACATGCTCCTAGGACTCCAATGGAACAGCCTGGTTGATTCCATAATGGAAAATATTATGCATGCATGTCTAAAATTAAAGGCATTTAACAACCTGTTTACAAAAGGTCATAAAAATCCATGTTCAGGTAACCTCGGAAAGAAACTATTTGAATTTGTCATTTAGTTGTGGTCTTGATAAATCAAAGTACTACACAGTCTACAAAAATGATGACATATGTTGGTAGTGAAAAGTTTATATTGATATTAAAAAAGACAGATTACCTGTTGAAGCAAGGTCCTAAAAAGCCAGGCCAGGTAACCTGATGTGGAAAACTATAGCAAATCTCTCACCTTATACAGAACTTAATGAACAACTATTTGAAATACAAGATCTTCAGTTTAATCCTGTGTGCATTTTAATGAAGTAAACAAAAAATATTGAGTGATACTAAGCCTTGCACAAAGTTAGAGAAACTCCACTTTGCAGCAAACCAAAAGTTTGTCTGTGTTGTACTGGCTTGACCTTTCTCGCCCGGTTGAAAACTACAAGCATTTACCTGGACATGATCAAAATTTAAAGCGCACCAAGACGTGGATTTTACATCAAAAGTCGCATTTTTGAGAGCCTGCTTGATCAGTTCTGATTGGCCCAAGATGTGCATGTCAAACAATTGTTCTACCCTCACTGTTTCTGCTCGGCACCATTTAATTGTTTTATATTTATATAGCTCCATTTTGTGTCGCGTAGTGAGAAAAGAAACATGCATGGCTTTTTCGAAAGAATTGGGTAGCGTGGAAAATATCGACATTATTAAAAGGTGAAATATTACTACCACAGACTGGAGTGATGTGCCTTGATAGATACTGAATACCATAAATTGTATGCAATGGGCTGAGACGGGTTTTTTTCTGATTTTCTCAGTGAAGAAATTCCCCAACTGTCATCATTTTCTGTAATATCAGCTTTCTGGGTAATGAAAATATATATTTAGATCTTATATAATTATGCAATGGAACTACCATATTTACCGTTTATTTTGGGACAAGATAAATTGATTACAATAATTAGTGTCCCAAAACATATTAGAGTGCAAGAAGGTAGTTTGCCATTAGTGAAAGTTATAACTGTATGAATGTTGTTTAACGGCTCATCAACATATTATAGGTTATTTAGAGCCGCCCCAGAGAGAGGGGTAGAAAACAGAGGAATCCGGGAACCATGCCCTACTCTTATTATCAAATAGATTCCATTGGTTCTTTAATGTGTTCCGAGGAGAGACCGATACATGGGACACCCAGTTTATAAAATGAAAAAATGTGAATTACACTCGAGTCACATGTACTTTATTATACACCGCGTGTCACAGTCAGCTACACGCATTTTCCCAGCTGTGTCAAAAATGATTGACAGCAGCGTCGCACGAGGCGAACCGCCGATCGAGGTCAGTGGCGCGCGGAAATATCTTTGATGTCGCTGCCAACTTCACTTGTCACAAAAAGGGGATTCTCTAACTTGTTGTGCAAGGCGTAGTAATGAATGACTAAATCTTTATTAATTGCTGAAGGGGCCACGGTGGCCCAGTGGATATAACATGCAGTGCTCACACTGGCCATTTTAAATTAATAGCCACACATTTTTTAGTTAAGAAAATAATAGCCAACTTTAATGACTAAGAAAATTTGGTCAGTCGTAAGAGCCAAATTTTCAATCAGGTTTTATTAGACTAGCAGGGCCTCCTCTGGCTATATTTTTCTTTTTGTCACCACTTTCTCCAAGTGAAAGAAGTTGGAGCCTAGACTAGAATTCATTTAAAAGTAGGATTCCAGGAACTCCTTACACATTGATAAAACAAAGAATGATGGATTAAATAATGAATAGAAATATACCGTATTTACTCTATCAGTTCGGACGGGATAAAATAATAAAATTGTTTGGTGTCCGGAAATATAACTTTCCAAAATTAACGCATATTTGCCAATGTCCGAATATTTTGAGAGGAACCGTAAATTAACATTCTACGGTAAGTATTTTTACTTGTGATGTTGGGGGCAATCTCACCTTGATAGTTTACGGTAATTACGAAAATCCGTCCATTAATTATCACTTATTGGTAATTAATCGGCTATTCTATTACTTTATGTATTTGTCATCTATATATCGTTTTCCTTTTCACCAACATGTATTTGTAAAGGACGTTTCTCATTCGATTATGTAAAAAAAAAAAAAAATCCGAAATTATGTACCATCCGAAGCAGTGTTCTCCCCAGGCCATTAAGGCATGTCACATTTAACATGCCTTCGCAGCCAAAATGCTTTTGCAACATGCCTTAATTGTGGAGGACACGAATACAGTTATTATTAATTCATTTATTTTTATCTTGAATAAGTTTATACCACAATATTTAGTATCTCTAGCCTATTTCTTTCATAAATCCGGTGTCTTTTTGACAAAATACCTTAAAATATAGGGGTTGGGTACACTGATACACCCTAAACCATATTTTCTGAGATATAATCGACATGCCTTCAAACATTTCTGGGGAGAACACTGCGAAGTACTATGACACCGCACTTTTACGGCCCGAAAAGGATAATGTAGTTTTATGTCATAAATTGTCGATCTCAAAGTTGTGACAAATTGAAACTGCCGACACGAAGCCAGGCACAATATACAAACTTCTCATTGTTTCAATGTTTTAATTACTTTATTGCAAGTGTTTTCACAGTTCACAATACACATGGGAGTTTGCTACCTATTGGGATCATGATGGGATAGCTATTGATGCAGATTAAAGTAGCGCCTATGTTCATAATAGTGCGTGCACAAATTAATTTCATCTCTTCGTAGTTTGTGTACAGAAAAACAAACAGGAAACTGTACCTACAGTTGGATGCGTAACGGATTGTCTGATTGGTCAATCGCCCGAAAGATAACAAATAGCGGCATATAACGGCAATTAAGGGAATTAACAACTTTTACAAGCGATAATTGATAAGCACGTGGCGACATCACAGGGAGCGTGAACGGATTATGTAATTTTATTGCGGTCATGTATTACTTGGGGTGTCAAACAGACAATTATACGAAAAATTTATAAAAAAAAAAAAAAAAATTAAAATAAAATAATCGCCAAATCTTGTCGACATTTCTTTAAAATAATCGACAGTATTATAAAATAATCGCAAATGGCGTCCATGGCACTGACATGCTCGACTTTGAATCTGAACATCACTGCTTAAGCTTCAGCGGTGCCACTGAAATGAGTTACCAACATTTTATGCATATTCAATCAAGGGTTTTAAGTATCCATGAATAAACCTATACTTTTAATCGTCACATATGCATTATTTTATTACCTCAACACATGGATAGAGTTTGGAAGAATGGTTTTGTAGTGAGATTTGGCGGGTAGTTTCTTTAATGACACGAATATGGAAACAAGTGTAAACATCAATCAATCAATACACAAGTTGTATTAACAGACCATAGAATATCATAATCAAATTCTATTATTTATCATAAGCCAATATAAATTATGTCAATATTGATTGGTGACCAGAGTATTGGAGATTGCATCGACTCCAGGACTGTTGTACTTGGAGTCTTGGGTTAGATGGTTGGATGGTATTTTATGTCATTTCCTGCACATTTTAGGCTATACAATTATAAAGTACCTATACAAATTTTTATTACAAGAAAACAAACGTATAATATGGAGGCTTTATGAGTTGCATAGTATATTATGTAACTGGGAAAAGATAAATGGTGAATAAGCGATTGCCAACCGCATGTCCAGGATAGATCGAAGCAGGGGCATGGAAAGTCAGACCTAATGGATTCGAGTCCCGATTGAGGTCACCATCTTTTATATCTGGGGGCTTAGGAGATAGACCGGTTACACAAGACTTATGGTTCAATATAATTGGGAAGGGCCATAACTAATTTTGTAAAAACTTGTGGCCCCGACCCATTTGCATACTTTGTAAAAAAAATGTAATAACATATGTTTAAACCAGTTGGACAAGGCTAAGGAATGTAGTGTCTTACCTAATCTATGACAACGAATGTCGGTCAACATCAAAAACCAGTAAAATTATTACCCATGTTAAAAGTTTTAAGATTGGCATCTCTTAGTAGTGAACACAAAACTATTGTATCTTATCTTTATATATACATAGTTACAATAGTTTGGCATTAACCCTTAACACCTACATATATATAATGGACTGTTCTTTCTTTGAATTAAGACAATTCCATTTATATGACAAAGGGGTGTTTTGGATGAAAATGACTGATCAGCAGCCACACATTGTGCCCGAGTTACTCGCAGGCTGATCTGGGTTTACAATGGATGCAAAGGCTATTATAGTCATGCTTAGCAGGTTAAGGGTTAATCTGTAATTATGATTTAGAGAGGTATTTATCACTACAGCCATACCACAGGCATCTCATTTTTTGACTTTAAACCTGCTTGCATATATATATATATATATAAAATTAAATAAACTTTGTGAATTTTTCATTTTTTCAACTATAGGTTTCAATATATTATTGGTGCAATATTATCAACGCTTAAAAACTATTCATCAAATTAATATTAATGATTAAACAAATGCAAGTTATGTAGAAAAACTAACTGGATGCCCTGAGTTTTTAAACAGCAAGATTGTCGTGTGAACCTTTAAATGTATGGAACATATTCAGGACCGGTATTTAAGGAATGCTTCAATGGTCTACATCTTGACCAGATGAATAAGCAAATCAATGATGACATTGAACTGTGACCATACAATCAAGAATAACCCTCTGGGGGTGTGAAAACACCTGAAGTGTGGTTTAATAATCTCCTATCTTTAAAAGAATCTCCAGTTTTCGATAGGTCAATCTTGCACCAGATTTCCCTGGTCACAACTTTTCCATTAATGCATTATTTACACAATCTAAATACAATGATAAATATTCAATATTTACCCAGCACAACTCTCTGTGCCTGTGGTCATTCACTTTAAAGAGACACATGGCACTCTTGAAGTATGTATAGGTAAAAAGAATCTTGATCTATTTGTTACCTGTTATTTTTACTTTAACATGCATAATCTGAAAATCAAACACTCTGTCAAGTACAGAAGTTGCAAAATGTTGTATGAGTCATTCCACACTCCACAAGCAGAAGTTGTAATATTCCACACTTAAACAAATCTTGTAAACTGTACACCTACAAATAAATTCACCCATAACATGTACAAGTGAAAACACTGTATCAAAAGTTGTGAACTGTACAAGTAAAAATTAATCCAACCTAAAACCGTACAAGTAAATATCAATCCACCTTCAGACTGTAAAAGTGAAAATCAATCCTCCCTCAAACTGTACATGTGAATATCAATCCACCCTCAAACTGTGAATGTGAAAATCAATCTACCCTCCAACTGTACAAGCGAAAATCAATCCACCCTCAAAGTGTACAAGTGAAAATCAATCCACCCTCAAACTGTACAAGTGAAAATCAATCCACCCTCAAAGTGTACAAGCGAAAATCAATCCACCCTCAAACTGGACAAGTGAAAATCAATCCACCCTCAAACTGGACAAGTGAAAATCAATTCACCCTCAAACTGGACAAGTGAAAATCAATCCACCATCAAACTGGACAAGTGAAAATCAATCCACCCTCAAACTGTACATGACTTGTGAAAATCAATCTATCCTAAAACTGTACAAGTGAAAATCAATACAAGCTCTAAGTTCTAACAGAAGATGGAAACTGTACAAGTGAAAATTAACCAACTTTCAAAATGTACAATTGAAAATCAACCAACTCTCAAACTGTACAAGTGAAAATCAATCCATGCTCTAACAAAAGTTGTAAACTGTATAAGTGGAAATAAATCCACCCTCAAACTGTACAAGTGAAAATAAATCCACCCTCAAACAGAAGTTGTAAACTGTACAAATACAACTATGCAATGTACTCCATCTCCCACCAACCCAAACGTACACATGTTTTAATTATTTATTGTATAAATAACAAAGTTAGAAGTACAGTTTTCTTACAGAACTGGCATTTAGAGTCACTTATTCATACTTACATATTCCACAGAATCCACTCTCAATAAACTGAATAGTGAAACTACACAAAATGAGAAATAGAATTAATGCTAATTTTACAAAACCACATAAACTTTGTTACAAGTTTCCATGCAGTAATGGCCACTATCAATCCCACATGCTTTAGTGTCCAGCAAGCTACGGCCATATACAAATGTTACCAGTGGATATTTTGATCAATGGCCAAAGGGACTGGTAACAAATGAGGCTCCTAAAGGTATTGACAAATTACAATACTGCAACATCCAGTGCAGTCAACTATGAAAGTGTAATTTATTGGAGTGTACTCTTTCATGACATTGAGACATCCTCGACAAGGTGTATAAACCCATGCTCATGTTGCCCATGAAGGCACAGAGAACCGAGAATAAAGGCACACATAAAACTGCCCATAAAGGCATGGAGAATAGTGAATAAAGGCACATAAAACTGCCAATGAAGGCACAGAGAATAGCGAATAAATGCACATAAAACTGCCCATGAAGGCATGGGGAATAGCGAATAAAGGCATATAAAACTGCCCATGAAGGCATAGAGAATAGCGAATAAAGGCACATAAAACTGCCCATGAAGGCACAGATAATAGCAAATAAATGCACATAAAACTGCCCATGAAGGCATGGGGAATAGCGAATAAAGGCACATAAAACTGCTTATGTAGGCATTGAGAACAGGGAATAAAGGCACATAAAACTCCCCATGAAGGCATGGAGAATAGCGAATAAAGGCGCATAAAACTGCCCATGAAGGCATGGAGAATAGCAAATAAAGGCACATAAAACTGCCCATGAAGGCATGGAGAATAGCGAATAAAGGCACATAAAACTGCCCATGAAGGCATGGAGAATAGCGAATAAAACTGCCCATGAAGGCATGGAGAATAGCAAATAAAGGCACATAAAATTGCCCATGTAGGACAGAGAATAGCAAATAAAGGCACATAAAACTGCCCATGAAGGGATGGAGAATAGCAAATAAAGGCACATAAAACTGCCCATGAAGGCATGGAGAATAGCGAATAAAGGCACATAAAACTCCAAAGGCACTGAGAACTGAGAATAAAAAAAAAACCATCGCGTCAGGTATACCTTGACGTGTTCGTTGGCGGACGGACTATAAACCTTAGCATTACACACACACACACGAACTGAGAATAAACATACATATAACTGCACATAAAGGCACGGAGATTAACTGAGAATAAAGTCACAAAAAATATAACAGTAAATATATATGTAAAATACTTTTAAAAAGATGGGATTCCGACAAATTAAATTAGAGAGAAATAAAACTAAGATGAAAAAAGAGGCATAACTCTACTTAACTGTACAACATCATAATAGCCTTTGTGAGTTCCAGATTCACTGAATTCCTTCAAGGGGTATCAGCGATACAATGAAAAAATTAATATATAAATAGATATATAAATTTAAAAGAAGGGCTATAATCAAGTTTAAATGCATAACAGAGTTACGCTTCATGTTTTTATGATTTCCCTATATGTCAGTGAATGCATGAGTGAAGTTTCATTGAATTTCTTTTTAAGTGTTTTCAGAGATATGAGTTTAGCATCTACTGTCTACCATCACCGATGGAGATGCGTCAACATGATTAGAATAGTGTCTTCAAAAAGTCGATAAAAAAAACCCATATAAACTTTAAAAGTTTATTTATTTTACATCCATCTATCTGGATTTTTTTCACTCTAATAGTATGGGAAGATTCTTCCAACCAAATATAATTAAGAGAGAAAAAAAAAGAGATTGCTGGTGTCCATTTAAATGATGTGGGAGGATACCGGACAACCTGAGGAAAAAACCCACATGTTTGAGTGGGCAATCACCCCACCCACAATTCAAGACTGATATGTTAAAATGTCAAGTGACAATTTAAAGGTAGAGTGTAATAAAATCAGTTAAAAGAATCTATATTTACGGTAAGTATGCAATTATACAACAAGAGGGCCAGATGGTCCTAAATCGCTCACCTTATGGCCATTGTAGACACTTGCAACAGTAACAAAAGTGGGTCAGTTAACAAGAAGACTTTTTAAAGATTTTCCAACATACTCTTTTTTCAACTGGTACACCCAGGCTAGCTACCCAGCATGTCAAAATGGAACCCCAGGATCACCATTTAAACAAACTTGGTAGAGGACCAGAAGCTTAACATTTTCCCTTATATAAGTCCATATAAAATGTGACCCCTGTCTTGGGGCAAAATTTGATCCGAAGTTCACCATTTGAACAAGCTTGGTAGATGACCATAAGCTTGTGGAACATTATATTATTAGACCTCTAGCTCTTTTAGTTTCAGAGAAGATTTTTTAAAAAGATTTTTTCCATGTAACTTTATCTTAAATTGTGTCCCGTTACCCCAGGGTCACCATTTAAGTGAACTTGGTAGAGGACCATAAGCATAGGCTACATGCAACATATATGACAGCCCTATGCCTTGTGGTTTCAGAAAAGTTTTTTTATAATATAAATAAATGCTATATTATTCAACATACAACTGTGACTCCGGGATCACCATTGTAACCAAGAGGGCCAAAATGGCCCTGAATCGATCACTTGAGGAATTTCGCAATAATGAAAAATTTGTTCCCTTGCAAATGTTGACTGAAGATGTTTTAAGTCTTTCCTTATGTAAGTCTATGTAAAAACAGGCAATATCTCTATATACAAACTTTGGACCATAGGGGCTTGGCCATCTTGCATGACCTCAGGAACTTCAAATGAGCAAACTTGAAAGTCCAGGGGTTAGCGATCATTACTAATAATAAAGAACAAGAAGGCTGTGGATGCTCTATAAGCTAAAATAGCACTTACATAAAGGGCTTTCATCATTAAATTCCATTCAGTACTTTTTTCACAAAATGTAATTAAAAAAAAAGAAAAATATAATAAAATAAACAAAAGAAAAACATTTTTTCTCTTGAACAACCAAACAGGAAACAATAATAATAACTAGAACTAACACTGAAGGTGATGAATACCCCCGCTTTTTTGCTCTAGCCGATGATGGGCAAAATCAAGAATACTGAATGTCTAAATTATCTGTCAATTTTTTAATGTGAAAGAAATTCTAATTAAAACAAAGGTCCATAATTCTGTAAAAAAAACTGCAGAATCGAAAAAAAACATTAATGCAGAGACGATGATGTTAAGTTTTTCTTTACCATCGTCCTATGGCACTGGGCCTTTTGGCAAGCTTTTCAGTAGAAGGTTAGTTTTAGTTTATCTAATTTTTTTAGATAATAACTTATTTATTTTACATCGATTGTAACGAAAGCTCTATGAACTTATTTTAATCACTCTCGATGTCTTCCTGGGTAGAACCAGTACTAATAGACCGTGAGCCATACACTTTTTTGTTACCATCTCAAGGGACAAATTCTTACTAGTACCATGTTATTGAGTACCTTGTAGAGAAACAAAAAATCCATGATAGCAGTGTGAACAGGGTAGCTGATTCCTGTTATTATAGTTATCTCCCCCTTTTAAGCAAAACTCTTGTTTCTTTAAAAAAATCGTTTTCGCTGAAACTAGAAGAGCTACAGGTCTAATATTTTGCATGTATTATACATTTTGGGTCCTCTACCAAGTATTTATAAAATGGTGTCCGCAGGGTCAAATATGGCCCAGCCCCGGGGGTAACATGTTTTCATACAGTTATATAGGAAATCTTTAAAAAATAAATAATTTTCTCTAAAACTGTAAGAGCTAGAGGTCCCATATTATGCATGAAGCATAAGCTTATGGTCCACTAGCAGTTTGTTAAAATGTTGACCCTTGGGTCATATCTGGCTCCGCCCCAGGGGTCATATATTTACATAGAGTCATATACAAACATCTTTAAAATATCTTCTTTAAAAAAACAAGAGCCAGAGGTCTACTATTTTGCATATTGTACAAGCTTATGGTTCTCTACCACTTTCGTTCAAATCGTGACTCTGTGTCCAACTATGGCCCGGTTCTGGGGTTAAAGTTTTACAAAGAGTTATATAGGAAAGTCCATAAAAATATTCTTTTTCTGATACTACAAGAGTTAGAGGTCTAATACGATGCATGTAGCATAAGAGTATCGATCTCTACCAATTTATTTTGTTCAAATGGTGATCTTATGGTCAAATTCCGCCCGGTCCCGGGGGTCACATATTTACATAGAGTTATGTAGGAACGTCTATAAACATCTTCTCTGAAACTACAAGAGCTAGAGATTTAATAAGCTACATGTAGCTTAAGATTATTGTCCTGTACCAAATTATTTAAATGGTGTCCCTTGAGTCAAGCCTGGAAGCAAATTTGGCCCTGTCCCGGGGGAAAGACTATAACATTGAATTATATAGGAAAACATTCAAACAGCTTCTCTGATACTTCAAAAGCTAAATAATAGTTCGCATGTGTCATAAGCTCATGATCCTCTACCTAGTTTGTTCAAATGGCGACAATGGGGTCAAATATGGCCACTACGGGGGTCACAGTTTTACAGATTTATATAAAGTAATTGTTGTTTCTTAAAACATGAGAGCACTTTGAGACAAACAAGTGGGTCTCTTGTTTATGGCTTGAAGTTGTACACTTTTCATAAAATCATTTCAAAAGTTTTAAGCGAACTGAAATATAGAGAGAATGTGACTTTTGATAAGGTATTCCATTATGAAGACTTAACCATGTTTACAAATCGCATATTGAATAAATCCACGAACTAATTTCACAAAGTAGATCACTGCATTTTCGACAAATTGCAAGAAAAAAACAGAAAGAAAAACAAAAGGCATTTTACGGTTTAACTGTTGATTTTTAGGTGTTTGTTATACAAATTTTAAAATAACCCTTCAAATTACGACAAAATTACACTGCAAAAACAGTTTATCAAAACTCTATCCAGGTGTTCATCTCATATAATAATGCACATGTGTCGCTTAAAAGTATATGTTTATTCATGGGGTTTTGTAATATCCGTAATTGAATAAGTGTAAAATGAATTATCCAATTTTTTTTGGTCTGGTTGGTTAAAGCTTTTTATATTGTATCTATAGCGTTTTGATTCTCAAACGATGTAAGTTATGTATATACCTCGTGGTCAGTAGGTTTAGAAACGATGTACATTGTAAAATGTGGCTGTTGTTGGCGGGATAGTTACTTTAGCTGCAGTAGCATCTGTATGTCGGATATAGCTTTTAGAGTAAACATCAGTAAACTAACCGTGATCACTAAATGTAATCTATCTCGATGCACTGGGTACCGATTATTATCTGGAAGCGTTTACTTTTTTTATATCTTATATGTATGTTATATTGTCACATTAAGTTATATTATTTAAATCAGATAATATGTACTGAGTATTCTTAATTGTCCTGTTTTATCCCAAGGCATTAATTGCCAAGTTTATCAAAACAGCAATGAGCTGGGCACAGGCACATACATGAACTTGATGCTAACTTGCTAGATAAGAGAGACCGTTGTGAACCCAGCTTCTTGGATATAACCTTTATGACGGATTAACAGTTTAGTTGTATGTATTTTAATGCAGTCATCCTGCTTGAGCGCATACAGCCTGTTGATGCAGTGGATAGCACGGGGGACTTTAAATTCAGAGGACCCTGATTCAAGCCTCACCGGAGCCAGTGAATGTTGACGGTGTGTTCTTGGGCAAGACACTTTAACCCTCGTCCGTCGGATGGGGACGTAAACCAGGCGATCCCGTGTATCGTTTTTTTTCTCCCTTCATGTTAAAGAAACATAGGTGTCTATTCGTCAGTAGGGCAGGTTCCTAAATGCCTATATATCCACCCCCACTCCCCCCACGCCCCCCCCCCCCCCCCCCACACACAACCTCTCTCTCTTCATTGGCAATACACCTTCTTTTTTAGGTAATAATCATTCCACTTGCACTTGCATGCGCAAAAGTAGGGTTGATGCTTACTATCCTAGGTTAATTCCATACTCTAAATCAAGTACGGAGAACATCACAACCTATGTTTAGATACATATCCTAAGCACGTGATATTGTAACAACTGCATCAATACTAACACAAAGTTGCCATGGTAAGTAGTTAGTACAGTGATCTGAGTATCACCCTAAAGATATTTCTTCGTCGACGCCGTGTGGTTCCCGGGCAAGAATATGACCACTGCATATCCAGGCATAGGGGTAAAATTCCCCGAATTCATGTTAATTTTGTCATTTTTGTTCATTATTTTCATCATGAAACCTGTATTGTTTCAGGTGCTACTTCAGTGGTGGCAGTGATCGTGGCTCCAGCGAAAAATGGAGTGTTTACTAGAGAATTTGCAGCAACTCTGCAGTTCTGCAGGTAAGAAGGTTCTAGGCACATCCTGCAAATTTTTATCTAGATGTTAATGAAGAATGAGCAGGGTCGAATGTTAATTCCTGTTGGCGCCATATAACATGTTTGTGTTGATGCGCCGAAAACCCCCAATTCAAATCATATCATCGTCGTTGATTCTTTATTCAGTGACACAAAAATGGTTCGTGCAAATGCATATACTACTATTTTTACATTTCATATGCAGAATTCTTCATTGTGTTGTATATGGGTTGGGTAATACAGGTGTAAAAATCCTTAAAATATGCATAAATTGTATTTAAAAAGTATTAAAATAGACAACTTTTAAGATTTGCAATGTTTAATTCATGTATTTATGTGTAATACATAATCCAAATCTGTAATCATAATAAGTATTGCCATGAAACATACACCTAAAAAATACTTTTGTTTAAAAACACACACGTTAAACCGCACATTTCCTGTATCTAGAATCCTTTGGACTATGTGTCATCTGTGCAATATATGTATATATCAGAACATGTTAATACTATTTATGTTGCAGTTACTTTGAGGAAGGCTTATACTTCCAGTTTGGTATTTGTCTCAACATATCAGGCTTACTGAACACATATGTGCAATGCCATGAACATTGTTTTGTACTTAATTTCATCAATATATCATAACAATCCCTTATTCATATTATAATATTATTTAAATCATGTAGAAAGGTTGTAAATTACTGATTCTTACATATTTACACATATTTTGTAAAACTAAATGCATAAAAATGTGTCAATAGTGGGTGGGGTAAATTGACTTCTAATTTGAAGCAAAATAGAGATTTTAAACTGAATTCAGTGCTAAAAAAGAGCTTATTTGCGCTTTATATAACTCAATGAATTGCAAACTTATATGAAAGCGCTACAATGATAACCTATTAATGTTCGATTTTTTTATATAAGCTAACTGTTCCAGATTGCTATCATGGAAAAATGTAATCTATATACATTGCTCTTTTCAAAAAATAATGGTAGAATTTGTCCCTTAAGTTGGTAACAATATCGAAAATGTTGGGTCCTGGCTCAAGGCCTAAATGCCATGAACATTGCTTACTACTTGATTTCATCAAAATATCATAACAATCCCTTATTCATATTATAATATGATTTAAATCATGTAGAAAGGTTGTAAATTACTGATTCTTACAAGTTTACACATATATTGTAAAAAATATTAACTAAACTAAATGCATAAAAATGTGTCAATAGTGGGTGGGGTAAATTGACTTCTAATTTGAAGTAAAATAGAGATTTTAAACTGAATTCAGTGCTAAAAAAGAGCTTATTTAGGCATTATGTAACTCAATGAATTGTAAACTTAAGTGCATCTTTAAAAAGTACATCAATAAATTATTCACACAAGCATGACATTCAAAAATGAACATCAAAAACTTATATGAAAGCGCTACAATGATAACCTATTAATGTTCGATTTTTTTTATATAAGCTACCTGTTCTAGATTGCTATCATGGAAAAATGTAATCTATATGCATTGCTCTTTTCAAAAAGTGATGGTAGAATTTGTCCCTTGAGTTGGTAACAATATCGAAAATTTTGGGTCCTGGCTCAAGGCCTATAAGCAATGCAGATAAAGTGTCTTGCTCAGGGACACAACGCATATGGCAATGATGGGAATCGAACCCACGACTTTTGGATCATGGGTCCAACGCTCTACCACTAGACCACAGCGCTCCACCTTGAAGGTTAATGATGCAGGATGCAGGAGAGTCCGGGTGTAGAAGCTAGCATCCCTCGTCAAAAGTGGTTTACTTTAGAATCGCAGTAGTAGATTTGTTCGGAGTGAAGAAGTCCAAAGTAGATAGCCAGTCAGTAGATGATTTAGTTTTTCTTGAGGAAGATTATAGTTGTTGTGGAAAATTATGGCCAATCCGATTGCCTGCAGAACTGTGACTAGGACAAATCAATTGCTGGTGAGAAGACGTCTTAGCCAATCAGAGCACAGGTCATTAGAATTAAGCATCTGAAGTAGGTCGATCCCATCGCTCGTGGAGTCTGTGTTGGTGGCTTTGCATGTGGTGATGGCTCCACCAGTATACACACTGGCCGCGAAAATGGTAGCTACCCACGTCCACAGCTAGTGTTTATCTCATAAGGTTAATCCAACGTTGATGGTCCTGGGTCAGCCATTGTGTTCCATCGTAGTCAGCCTCTTGTCATTTGCTGGGACTTGCAGTGGCAAGGGGTATCTTGCTGTTCCAAGGTTGCAGTTTCAGTAGTCGTCTAAGTGTCGTTCTTTAGGGCCACGATAAAATCAGGATAAAAACATATGTACAGCATATTATAAAACTTCACTTGATAACCATATTGCACAGCTTTTTGGATATCACTGTCCAACATGGTGCGAACGATTCCGAGAGTAGCATGCCTTGCGGGGTCACTTTGTCCCAGACGGCCGCAAGATGTCTTGCCTGATCGATGGTCGGAACTGGAATCTCTAATGCAGAGACACATCATATCATCACGTGTGAACTATATGTTAGGTGTAATAACAATCCATGAAAAGTGTTAAAGTGAAAGCCACATGAAGTTCATTATGGAGTGAAAAACTCTAAGTCAAATAAAGGGCCGTGATTCTGTAATAAATTAGGCTATGATGTAGAAGGACATCAGGTAATCAGTTTTTATGTGTACATGAAGTTTTGGAACAATCAGTTCAAAAATGTTGGAGAAAAAATGTGTTAACAGGTGTGTTAATACAATATTAAAGTGAAAAATTCTAAGTCAAACAAAGGGCTATAATTCTGTAATAAATTAGGCAATCAATGATGGGTGATGTAGATGGACATAAGTTCATCAGTTGTTATGTGTACATGAAGTTTGGGAACAATCAATTCAAAAATGTTGGAGAAAGAATGTATTAACAGGTCATTATACAATATTAGGGTGGACAATTCTAAGTCAAACAAAGGGCCATAATTTTAAAATAAATTAGGCAATCAATGATGGATGATGTACAGGGACATAAGGTCATCAGTTGAAATGCGTATATTAAGTTTGGGAACAATCAATTCGAAAATGTTTGAAAAAAAATGTGTTAAAATGTCATTATACAATATTAGAGTGGAAAATCTTAAGTCAAACAAAGGGACATAATTCTGTAATAAATTAGGCAATCAATGATGGGTGATGTACAGTCATCAATTGTTATGTGTACATTGTCAATGGGAATAATCAATTCGAAAATGTTTGAGAAAAAATGTATTAACAGGTCATTATACAATATTAGGGTGGAAAATTCTAAGTCAACCAAAGGGCCATAATTCTGTAATAAATTAGGCAATCAATGATGGGTGATGTAGAGGGACATAAGGTCATCAGTTGTTATGAGTATATGAAAAATTAAAATGAAATCAGACCTGGCAAAAATAAGAATGCATTGTGCTGTTGTGCAAACAGGTTTCAAATAAAGCTAAAACAGGATTTACCACTAGTGCTTGGTTTTACCTCCTGATCAAAACGAATTTATTTAATACCTGTGCATGTGTAGATCCCCCTGGTGAGCCTCTGCTATTGGCTAATGGTCAGCCTATACAGTGTGTAATAGCCTGGTGGGTCAAATGGCCTGGACTGACCGTTTACTGACCCTGTCATTGCATAACGGATTGCCTGGAGCAGGAAATTATAACATAAAGCAGGGACAGCAGTTTGCATATTTTGTTTGCAAACATTTAGGTGGGAACATAGAACAGGATGAAAAAAAGAATGAAGAAACAAAGAAAAGAGGACAATTGATCAAAGTGTATGACTTGCATTCTTTCAAATTTATTCTTTAAATCATGAGCATGTTGTATGCTTTGATGTATCAAACAGGACGCTTTTGTTGTTTTGCACTAATTAAACGAGCATGCGTCTCTTGTGGTCTTCTTTTGTTTAATAAATATATTATTGCTGTAAAAGAATGCACACATGCTGTAAAATTTAGTAATATTTTTTTTTAAAGAGGTTGGTGGTGTGTGGGTAGGAGGGGGAGGGGAAGGCGGAGGGGGAGGCGGTGACGGTGTACATCAGGTTTTCCTAGAAGAATTTAAAGAGGTTGCATAATACATGCACTATTTTCAAACAATATTTATTTGTGTTTGTTTTGTTTGCTTGGTGTTTTCGTCTTATTTAAAAGGCCTCTGAAAAACTTGAAAAAAGCTGAAAGAATTCTCAAAATGCCATGAAAAATAAAGATGTGACCTATTGAAAATTTGCAAAGAACATAAATGGAGGCGGCCATCTTGGAACGATGATGTCATCATGCCTATTCACCATATATGGCATAGTGACAAAATGTATTTTAAAGCAAAGAAAAAACAACACACGCCTACCATCCAGTGAAGGATAACCATATAATCGATCACAACAGTTAAATAATCTACTTATTACGTTTTTTATTACATTTTTATCAGATTATGATTTTAACCCGAATAATTCGCTTTATTTAGCGTTACCGGGGAATGACGTCGACGTTACCAACACGTTATTGACGTCATAACTCAGCGTCACTGTTAGTTATTTTTGTGTGTGGAGTTAGTTATTAATATTTAGCGATTATGAATATTCTTTCACTGAAAAATCCCAATCTTTCACCCACAGAAATGTAATAAAAAACATTAACTTCAATATGTATCTTTCCTGCACTTATTTATCATTACCAGCCTCCCAAGGGCACGTTATTGATGTTACTGATTCGCATTTTTTTAGCACTAATGTGGTTTCGAATGTCAGTAGACAATGGCAAATTTACACTAACTGTTGGTACCTTAGACTTTGGGCACACAGTATACCACCCTGAAGTATTTATAATCACCATTCATTCTACGGCTAAATCCAGAAAACCTACGTTTATATATGATTTTCTTATCTAGGTATAAACAGGGTTTCTACACCTTCCCTCCCCCCCCCCCATCCCCCCCACTCCCCGCTGAGACATGAATTTTTCAACATTTTTGACTTCCAAGTGTGACCTTGGCCTTTGAGACATAGACATAGATGATTCTTGTGCGCAGCACACCTTCTCAATGAGATGAACATTTGTGTGAAGTTCGATGCATATCCATTCAGTACTTTCCAAGTAATTCTGGGCATGAATTTTTTGAAGATTTTCTGACCTCTGATCTCCAACTGTGACCTTGACTTTTGAGGCACTGACATGATTCTTGCCCACGACACACCTTCTCAATGTGATGAAAATTTGTGTGAAGATTGATGTAACTCCCTTCAGAAGTTTCCAAGTAATGGCTGAGAGAATTTTTTCATGATTTTTTTACCTTTGACCTCCAAGTGTGACCTTGACCTTTGTGATATGGTCATGATTCTTGCACGAGACACACCTTCTTATTGTGATGAACATTTGTGTGAAGTTTGACAAAATTCCCTTCAATAGTTTCTGAGGAATGGCTGAGACAGGATTTCGAACAGACGTGTGTGTGTGTGTACTTCTAAGGTTTAAAGTCCCTCCGCCAACTAAAACACCTGGAGAACCCTGGTCGCTATGGGCACAATAGAGTCTGGACTTCGAATTTCGAACAGACGGAAGCACGCACGCATGCACGCACGGTCATTGCGATATCTATATGCCTCCCTGTGGGGGCATAAAAATAACAAAATTACATATTAGGGCTATTTCATTAAAGTAGCTATCCGGCCAACAACAGCCAATTTTTACAACATATGAATGCCGTTTCTAAACCATACTGTGAGAATACAGACTCTGTAGACACAATATAAACGTCTTTAACCAGCCAGGTTAAACTCCAAAACTGGAGAGTCGAATTAAGAGTTACCAACTCACAATTCGTTCTAAGTATATTCAATCACGAGTATTTTAAGAACCCATAAATAAAACTTTACTTTTAATCGGCACATATACATTATTATATGACCTGAACACCTAGACAGAGTTTTGATAAACGGTTCTGAAGTGTAATTTTGCCATTATTTGGAGGGTCAGTTTCTTAAAACGTACATGGGCCCTAGGAAGGCACTTTTGAAATTGAACACCCACCCATAGATTCAAAATTGACATGTCGCCAGTACTTAGATATCACCGCCCTATTGTTGATGTCGGAGTATACTGACAATAGGTTATATTATAGCATAGTTGCACATGCTTTGTTATACAGTGACACGTGCTGTTGTTTGTCGGAGGTATCGTTTTGGTTTGATTGGTTGAAATGGATAAATGATTGACAACTGGCGACATGTTGAGTTTGAAGAACCAAATTTTAGAAAATATGGTTCACCCACAGATGTTTATTAAATTGCCTTCCTGATGTCCTGGGTTTGTTTAATGGAACAGCCCTTAGTATCAGTAAGTAACTGCCAAATGTTTAATTTGTGTGTGTGTTTTTCTGTCTAGACATACTCCAAATGAGGAAAACTTACAAACTGTAAGGACTTTTCAAGGTTATAATGACCATTTTCAAAATTCAAGGACTGTTCAAAGCTCGGAAAATGTTTTTCAAAATTAAAGATAGCATGGAAACCTTATATATAAAGGTGGGTAAGTCAAAAAAGCCTAAATATCTCTAAATATTTCCATTCACAACATTTTGTTCACTTCTTCGAAGCATAGCTCGAATGTAACTCCAGACTATTCCAGACCGGATATGTCATCCTAGCATGACATGCCTTAAATTTCCGGTAAAATAAATTTGCATTAAAAATCTAAGTTTTGCAATGTCATAAAAGTTTAGCCGATTGCTCCATTTATAGTTGATTTACATGAAAGCAGTGATAAAACCTTCATCAATATTCTAAATAATAACTAGAAATGTGTCCATATGACACGGATGTCCCCACTTGGATCACTATGCCATGGCATTTTGATAATGAACATAAACACTGATAAACACTTTCAAGTTAGGTGCGCATCTTCACTTGCTGGTCAACATTTCTGTAAAGTTTGGCGACCATGGGTTAAATAGTAATGGAGAAGGTTACGACACAAGTTTTTCAGCTCCAATTTGGACTAAGTCAAGGGTTATAACTCTGTGGTTCTTGGTCCAAAATAAAAACTAAATTTCAAGTGCACATCTTCACCTGCTTATCAACATTCCTGCAAAGTTTTGTGACCGTGGGTTAAATAGTAATGGAGGAGGGTGCGACACAAGTTTTCAGCCCCTTTTTGACAAAGTCAAGGGCCATAACTCTCTGGTTCTTGGTCCAAAATGAAAATGAAAATCCAGGTGTGCATCTTCAATTGCTGTTCAACATTCCTGTAAAGTTTCGTGACCGTGGGTTAAATAGTTATGGAGGATCGCACGACACTAGTTTTTGGGAGGTACGTAGGGACGGACAGACGTTCGTACAGACAAACAAGTGCAAATCTATATGCCCCTCCCAAGAGGGGGCATAAACATGCAACACAAATTGCACATCAACAAATATGGCTAATGACCATATTGTTTATATAGCAACAGCTAAGCAACAGTGCACTATTTTTTGTGCCGTTGCTAACCAAATGTCATGATTTTAAATATATCAATGTGTCGATGTAACTGGCCGAGTTTTCACAATTGAAACATTTCCTGAGCAATATCATAAAGTGGTAGTATTAAATTATTTTTGATACATATTATGTAATGGTTCTGTATGGTACACCTCTCCCCACAAACAGGAAATGATTATGACACTATTCTTTGTATGCATTATATCTCCAGTAAATTAACTTCTGAAAAGTTTGTATAATAGAAAACTGAAGGCAGTACAAAAGTGTCTTCGGAGGTGTCTCAATTCGCCATCAAGTTTTAAACAATATTTTGAATTTAAAACCAAAAACCAATTGCAATCTGAAATAATTAATACAATTAACGCAAGCCAGATTTTACACACATGTAAAATAGCTGTTGAGAGCAAATAGCAAATTAGGAAAAAAAAAAAAACAATTGATAAAAGAATTAAGCTTTTATTTTTCAAAAACTCACGGCGTCCCGCTAGTTTTTCTGCAGAACATGCATTTGTTCAATCATTAATATTAATTATAAGAATAGTATTAATCAATTTGTTTTTGCATATTATTAATTTTTGATATTACTGCACCAATAATATATTAAAACTGATAGTACAGTAAGACGAAATAGTGAATACTTAAAATTTGATTTATTTAAATGTAACCAGGGTAAAAGTGAAACTGGTACTGGATATAACCCATTTGGAACACGTCAAGATTGCCGTGTGTCCCTTTAAATTATGGAGAAAAACATTGTGGCAGAGGCATAAATAGATTTTCATGTACAGGCCTGTAACAGCATTTCTTACCAGACACAATCTTCCCCATTTTTACAATTTCTATGACAATTTTTACCATTTAAGGGAGTTAAGGGGTTATTTTCTTTAAATTCAGAAGATTTACCATTTGATGGAGTCCAGGGGTTATTTTCTTTAAACTCGGTATCTACTTTTATATATGTATTCCACTACTGAAAAACAAAAATCTGATTTATTCTATAGCAAAACGATAAATTCTACTCAGAGCTACACATACCCCCTATTTTGTTGACAACAAAAAATGATCACAAATGACGGAAAAATATGAAAAAAAATAAATGCTTAAAATTTGGTATGTTACTATCTTAAATCCTACATTATATCCATATCTACTAGAATGGAAAAAATGAAACAATTATGTTGTCAAATAAAACTATGATTTAAAAAATAAAATGTTTAGACTTGAAGATGTCAAAACTTGCCCAGCCAACATCCTTAAGGGAGTTAAGGGGTTATTTTCTTTAAATTCAGCAGAAGATTTACCATTTGAGGGAGTTAAGTGGTTATTTGCTTTAAATTCAGCAGAAGATTTACCATTTAAGGGAGTTAAGGGGTTATTTTCTTTAAATTCAGAAGATTTACCATTTAAAGGTGTTAAGGGGTTATTTTCTTTAAATTCAGCAGAAGATTTACCATTTAAGTGTTGTTGTTTTTAAATTCAAACGATTTGCCATTTGAGGGAGTTAAGGGGTTATTTTCTTTAAATTCAGCAGAAGATTTACCATTTAAGTGTTTTTTCCTTTAAATTCAGACGATTTACCATTCAAGGGAGCTAAGGGGTTATTTTCTTTAAATTCAGCAGAAGATTTACCATTTAAAGGTGTTAAGGGGTTATTTTCTTTAAATTCAGCAGAAGATTTACCATTTAAAGGAGTTAAGGGTTATTTACTTTTAATTCAGAAGATTTATCGATACATTATATGTTATTAATATGCTTGGTAATAACGCATGGTGGGATGGGGAAGACACTTCATGAGCCACTTAACCCTTAACCCCTACATACAATATAATGGACTGTTTTTCCTTTGAATTAAGACCATTCCATTTATTTGACAAAGGGGTGTTTTGGGGAAAATGACTTATCAGCAGCAGGACATTGTAAACCCTATCAGCCTGCGAGTTACTCGCAGGCTGATCTGTGTTTACAATGGACGCAAAGCCTATTATAGTCATGCTTAGCGAGTTAAGGGTTAATACAAAATTTTGAATTAACGACGTAATTTGGAGATTGAAATTTTTGAAAGATTCTTAAATACTAAATAATTATGAAATCTATAAAAAAAATAATTAGAAAATAGTACTAAACAACATCTTTAGTTGTAGAAAATAGTATGCGGCTATTGAATATATATCAGTCAGCGATAGCAGTAACAATACAAAAACACAGACATGTACAAAACTTGCAAAATACCAAACAAAAACATTGTCACACACAGCATATTTAAAGGAAATCTTACATATATTGTTAGTGGAGCCATGAGACAAGCCACTGACCGTGTGAGACCTGCCACTGACCAGGATCCTGAATCCTGGGAAGCTGATCCCAGCTTAAATGCAGTAGCCTATTTATCTTGGCGGGAAATCTCCAAAGGGGCACCTGCCAGACAGTCTGTCTTGGGGAAATTAAGCCATCAGCAGTTTACATCAATCTCCTTATAATTATTGGTCATTAGCAACTTTGCCTTCAGCATCTGAATTGAAACTTGAGACCAGCTGATAACTGAATTGACACCAGATAACAGAATTGAGGCCAAACTGAATTGAGGTAAGATAACCAGATTGAGGCAAGATAAATGAATTGAGGCCAGATAACCGGACTGAGGCCAGATAAATGAACTGAGGACAAACTGAATTGAGGCCAAAAAACTGGACTGAGGCCAGATAACTGAATTGAGGCCAGATAACTGAACTGAGACCAGATAATTGAACTGAGACCAGATATCAGAATAGAGACCAGATAACGGTTATTATTTATAATAATTAAGAAGGCACTTAAACTGTACCAGTACCAAAAGAACTTACAATGCAATTAATGAAAAGTTCTTGGTCAGTCATACCAGCAACTATATGCCAACAGCATCCATGATTGAGAACCTGAATTACTGGAATAGTAAATGTTAAGAAAATGAATCAAAGATTTGTTTGTTTGTTTGGTGTTTAACATAATTTTCCAGCACATTTTAGGCTAGGCATGACAGTTGATTTTTTTTTGTGGTGGAGGTAGACAACCCACTTATTCCTGGGTAGAACCAGTACTGCATGCTTATCGCCATCTGCAAGAATCGACACTTTCTCACTTACAAGTTGATCTCCCAGAGTTCATGTTCAAGTTACTGAGCGGACACCGCACAAATCATCTATTTTCGACAAACAAAGGGCCATAAATCTGGCATTTTACAAGCAATTTGAGTGGTTATAAAACTTGCCCGAGATATTGTGGCCATAAACATTGTGCCCAAGTTTCATCAATATTGGATTAAAATAACTCAAGTTATTGAACGGACAATACACTGGACTGATGCCAACCGTGCGTGATCACACATATTACGTCCCATTTTTCAAACAGGCATATGAAAATAAATTGCAACGGTCAATCACTTTGGACAGTTCGTTTTTACCATGGTATATACGCAAAGGTATAGGTATATTATGTCGGACATGTATTGCAATATATGATGTCATGTGATGGACAACTTATATTTATAGTGTAGTAGATACATACAAAGCTACCATTGCTGCTAGGAAGCTGTCTGCTCTGCATACTTACTGCTAATCCAGTCAAACAGGTGCTTGACAGCAGATTCTAGGTTGACCATCAAGTACCTTTGCCACACTGACTGTAACCCACATGTTTGTCAGGCTGTTTCACATGACCAGTCAAGGCTTGAGTCATGTCATCTTACTGGAATGTAAAAAAGAAGGTCAGTGCCCTAGTAATGTGACCATGAACAGAACTGACATAAAAATAAAAATATGTTTTGAGGCAGTTTTTCATGACGCTGTAAAGTATATCAAGCCATTAAAGGGACTGGAGGCAATTTGGAAACTAATAGGTATCTATACAAATACAAGAAAAAACCCTCATAAATTGCCTCAGTTTCATATGAGAGGGCTGGCGTGGCGCAGTCGGTAGCGCGGCGGATTTGCAACCGGAGGCCCCTGGTTCAATCCTCCGAGGTGCCACTGAGTTACGTCGGTGTGTTCTTGGGCAAGACACTTTCCCTTAGCCTCGTCCGTCGGATGGGGATGTAAACCGGGCGGTCCCGTGTTTCGGTCTATCCTCCGAGCACGTTAAAAAACCATAGGAATCTATTCGATAATAAGAGTCGGGCAAGTTCCCGGATTCCTATGTATCCTTCCCCTCCCTCTGGGGCGGCCCTAAATAACCTATACTGTGTTGATGAGCCGTTAAACAACATTCATTTTAATTCAACATTCAGTTTCATATGAAATGTGCACATGCATTAAATTAATAAAGTTCTGCATTAAGTTCAGTTAGTTAATTACCGTATTTCTGAAAATATTGCGACTGGAAAACACGAGTCGTTGTGTTTTTGATATTAAATAATAAATGTTAATTAATATGGGGTTCAGTTTCTAGCAGTTCTATATATTATTATATAAAACTGTTGTTATTTGTTGTTTTTACATTATTATTTTTTACCGATTTTTTCTGATAACATGTAGGATCGGAGGTGGGGTAAGAGGATTTGTTTCGTCACATAAACAACAAGAGGCCCAAGAGGGCCTGTGGACGCTCTACTGGCTAACACGGCTCTTATAACATCAATGACTGCCATTTACGTTTTTTTGAAAGTTTCGGGTAAAAAAACAGGTTTTTAACTAAATCAAGGGCCATAACTAAAGTATCTGGTAAAGTTTGGTAAAGATCGAATGAAAAATGAAGGCCCTACCGTATTAACGAGGCAAAATATAGCATTTTTAACTAAATCAAGAGCCGTAACTCCTCTGGTACTGGTCCGACTGGTCCAACATAGAGCTAAAACAATAAAAAAAAAAAATAAAAAAAAAATATAAAATAAAAAATATAAAAAAAAATGAAATAAATAAAAAAAAAAAAAATTATAATAATACAAAAAAAGAAAGTCATAAAATCTGCTAAAGTTTGGCAAAGATCGGTTGAAAAATAAAGGCCCTATCGTCTTAACGAGGCAAAATATAGCATTTTGAACTAAATCAAGGGCCATAACTCCGCTGTTACTAGTCCGATATATATGGTTTTCGAACTTGTCCGAGCTTTCATTGATATTAACAATCTGATAAAGTTTGGTAAAGATCGGATGAACAATGAAGCCCCTATCATCTTAACGAGGGAAAATATATTTTAACTAAATCAAGGGCCATAACTCCGCTGTTACTGGTCCAATATGGCTGGTTTTTAAACTTTCAACAACATTAACAATCTGATAAAATTTGGTAAAGATCGGATGAACAATGAAGCCCCTATCGTCTTAACGAGGCAAAATGTAGCATCTTTAACTAAATCAAGGGCCATAACTCCTTTGTTACTAGTCCGATATAGCTGTTTTTCAAAACTGTCGGAGCTTTCATTGATATTAACAATCTGATAAAGTTTGGTAAAGATCGGATGAACAATGAAGCCTCTATCGTCTTAACGAGGCAAAATATGGCATTTTTAACAAAATCAAGGGCCATAACTCCGCTGTTACTGGTCCGATATGGCTGGTTTTCTAAATACTATGAGCTTTCAACAACATTAACAATCTGATAAAGATTGGTAAAGATCGGATGAACAATGAAGCCTCGATCGTCTTAACGATGCAAAATATAGCATTTTTAACTAAATCAAGGGCCATAACTCCGCTGTTACTAGTCCGATATGGCTGGTTTTCGAACTTGTCCGAGCTTTCAATGATATTAACAATGTGGTAAAGTTTGGTAAAGATAGGATGAAAAACGAAGGCCCTATCGTCTTAACGATGCAAAATATAACAATATAGCATTTTTAACTAAATCAAGGACCATAACTCTGCTGTTACTGGTCCGATCTGGCTGGTTTTCAAACTTGTCCGAGCTTTCATTGATATTAACAATGTGGTAAAGTTTGGTAAAGATAGGATGAAAAATGAAGGCCCTATCGTCTTAACCAGACAAAATATAGCAATATAGCAGTTTTAACTAAATCAAGGGCCATAACTCTGCTGTTACTTGTCTGATCTGGCTGGTTTTCGAACTCATCCGAGCTTTCATTGATATTAACAACCTGTTAAAGTTTGGTAAAGATCGGATGAAAAATGAAGGCCCTATCGTCTTAACGAGCCAAAAGTTAACGCCGACGACGGACGACGGACGGACGACGGACAACTCGGCATCCCATAAGCTCTGCTGGCCTTCGGCCAGTAGAGCTAAAAATGGTAAAAAAAAACCTACTTTTCCGTAGCATGTTAATTTTAAATTTTGTATTCATAAGCTTTGTTAAAGTACCTATCCTGCCATCAACAGGCACATTTTACAACAGATAACCGTTTCTAAACCTAATGACAGCGAGGTATATAAATAACTTGCATATTTTGAGAATCCAAACTCTATAGACACAATATAAACGGCTTTAACCAGCCAGGCCCAACCCCAAAACTGGAGCATCTAATTAACAGTTAAACTCCTAATTTTTACGATTATTCAATCACGCATCTTTTTAGAACCCGTGAATATACCTATAGTTTTAACGGCACATATATATACATTATAATATGACATGAACATCTGGATAGAGTTTTGATAAATGTTTTTTAGTGTAATTTTGCCATTATTTGGCGGATTAGTTTCTTTAAGCATTATTTTATAAAGGAACATTTTAGGCCTTTTTGTGGGTCCTAAAGACAAGGCCACACCAAAGTTGACCTTCGGCAGTCGCCATTCTTCTGAAAACAACATTGTCGGTAATCCGAAAAATGAAAAAAATACTGGCCTTACAATGGTTTTACTCACCCATTATTCTTCTAGATTGCATCCAGTCTCTTTAATAAATATTGAGTAGAGGCCATAAAATGATTAATGACTGTGATCAGGATATTGACATATTAATATCCATACAATCTGTGCCATCAATTAGGAATGTGAATGCACTTTGATAAAGAAGGATCTATTGTTTGGGGCGCTTGTTTCAGCCAAAAGTGTTTTTTTTTACTTTTAAGACAAAGTTTAACTAGGACCTAAATAAGATGTTTATCATTAAAACAGACAGTTTTAGTGGTAAATAAAAAGACCTTACTTTTGAAAATCGGCTGAGAAATAAAAATTTCACATGCAAAGTTTTTTTTGATAAATTTTGTATTTTAAATGCAAAAGTCTGCTGCATCAAAAATGTGTTGGTTTTTTTTGTGGGGGTGGGGGTGGGGGTGGGGGGGGGGGGGGTTATATTTTTTATCCAAAAATGGCTCAAATGGGTTTGATAAGTGTAAATTAAGACACTCTGAAAGTTGCTATTAATGAAAAACCTTCGGCTGAAAGAAGTGACCATAACAATAAAATGCATTTCAAACAAAAAGGGTGTTCCATAGAACACTTGTCGTCAGCCTTGTGACTATTTGAGCCAGTTATCAGCTGGAAGCTTTTATGCAAAGGGCATAACTCTGCCAAAATGAAAGTCAGAGTTATTGGACATGTGTAACAACATTTCTTGAGGGAAGACAAAGACGTGTGTGAAGTTTCAAGTTTTTAGAACATAGATCAAAATATTTTCAGGTTATGGCCAATGTTAAAGGTTGCAGATTAAAGTGTGACGGACGATGACAGACAACCTTGTGATCCCTAAGTGTTTGCCATGCTACGCAACAAAAAACAATGAATTTAGATTATTAAAAGTGGCTGAATAGAATAACAACAAGTTGGACATCCATTTAACCAGTTTCAAGGCCACATTTAACCCTTAACCCACTAAGCATGACTGTAATAGCCTTCATTGTCAACCCAGATCAGACTGCGAGTAATGATCAGGGTTTACAATGTCCAGCTGCTGATGAATCATTTTCCCCAAAACACCCCTTTGTCACAAAAAATGGAATGGTCTTAAGTCAAAGAAAGAGAACAGTCCATTATATATATGTAGCGTGTTAAGGGTTAAGTTGACTCCAACCAATCCCCTGATAAACATGTATACATACACATTTTCATGGTGATTGGTCTAGCAGAAGCCTCGGACATGCATTTAACATGATATGGTGAGTAAAAAGAATCGTCAAGCTAAAAAGAAGAAAATAGATGTTTGTTTTTATGATATTTCCAACAATGCATTTCTCTGCCCAGACAGTGTAGGGAGCCATCTATTCCTGGATAAGGCAATTTACATATCAGTACTAATCTGCACAGACAGTGCAAGGAACCAACTACACCTTGGTAAGGTCATTTACATATCAGTTTACATATCAATAGTCATCTGCACAGACAGATCAATCAATACTTGTCTGCACAGACAGTGCAGGGAACTGCACAGACAGTGCAGGGAACCAACTACTCATTGGTATGCCCATTTACATATCAATACTCATCTGCACAGACAGTGCAGGGAACCAACTACTCCTTGGTATGGCCATTTACATACCAAAACTCATCTGCAGACAGTGCAGGGAACCACCTACTCCTTGGTAAGGCCATTTACATATCAATACTCATCTGCACAGACAGTGTATGGAACCTACTACTCCTTGGTAAGACCATTTACATACTCATCTGCACAAACAGTGCATGGAATCAACACCTCTTTGGTAAGGCCATTTACATATCAATACTCACCTGCACAGACAGTGCATGGAACCAACTACTCCTTGGTAAGGCCATTTACATATCAATACTCATCTGCACAGACAGTGCAGGGAACCTACTACTCCTTGGTAAGACCATTTACATACTCATCTGCACAGACAGTGCATGGAATCAACTACTCTTTGGTAAGGCCATTTACATATCAATACTCACCTGCACAGACAGTGCAGGGAACCAACTCCTCCTTGGTAAGGCCATTTACATATCAATACTCGTCTGCACAAACAGTGCATGAAATCAACTACTCCTTGGTAAGACCATTCACATATCACTGTACATATCAATACTCACCTGCACAGACAACGCAGAGAACCATCTACTCCTTGGTAAGGCCGTTTACATATCAATACTCATCTGCACAGACAGTGCAGGGAACCAACTACTTCTTGGTAAGGCCATTTACATAGCAATACTCGATCATCTGCCCCGACACTGCATGGAACCAACTACTCCTTGCAAGGCCATTTACATATCAATACTCACCTGCAGACAGTGCAGGGAACCAACTACTTATTGGTAAGGCCATTTACATATCAATACTCATTTGCACAGACAGTGCAGGGAACCAACTACTCCTTGGTAAGGTCATTTACATATCAATACTCATCTACACAGACATATCAATGCTCATCTGCACAGACAGTGCAGGGAACCAACTACTCCTTGGTAAGGCCATTTACATATCAATACTTACCTGCACAGACAGTGCATAGAACCAACTACCCCTTGGTTAAAGGTCATGTACATATCAATTTACATATCAATACTCACCTGCCCAGACAGTGCAAGGAACCAACTACTCCTTGGTAAGGCCATTTACATATGAATACAGCTGCAGACAAGTGACATTTTCGAGCCTTGCCCACCAACACACTCTACATTATTAGATCACACTCTATATAATGTTACATGCTTACATGCTATGAAATCTACCCGGTCTATGACAGAAGTTGTATAACAAACTGGAACAGTGTTCAATGGAACACTTGTGTCACCTGTTATGTGCTTATTTCAGCAAGGACAATCAAACTATAAAAAGACAGTGGGTGCAATAACTCTGCACTGGATATTTGATAAGAAAGAACTGTACCCAGTTTCATGACAATACGTCAATACTTTGAGTAAGGCTAGGTTGCAGGCTGAAATTTATTAGAAGGGCCATAACTTTGCCGAAATGAAAGTTAAAGAGTTATTGGACATGTCACTGGCATTGAATAATTCATACAGAAAACATGTACATGTATGAAGTTTTATGAGTCCACAGATCAATATTTTGCCAAGTTATGAGCCAGGTCAGGTTGAAGGTTAACGTTTTATGAAAAGGAGCATAACCCTTCTGAAATGAAAGTCAGAGTTATTGGATAGGTGTAACGACATTCTTTAGGGTAAGATGAAGACGTGTGTGAAGTTTCATTAACATAGGTCAAACACTTTTCAACTTGTGGCCAGTTGTGAGCTTGGTTAGGTTGCAGGTTAAAAGGGGCATAACTCTGCTGAAATGAGTCAGATCAATGTGTGTGAAGTTTCATGAACATAGGGTCAACTACCTTTTTAAGTTATGGCCAGGCCTAATATTCATCAAACTTTTGAGCACAAGAATCGGACTCAGACTCAAAATCTCATTTTCCAAATAAAAACAATTATACAAGCAAATTTCTATATTTACTTACAGAAACGAGTAATTTTAGAGGTAATTTAACAGAAAATGTCTGAAAATCACAAATTTTACCCATACCTTTGTGTTGATCGTGTTTGCAAACAAAATAGATTTTGAGTCTGAGTCTGATTCTTGTGCTCAAAAAATTGATGAATTTAGGCCCTGTTATGAGTTTGGTTAGGTTGCAGGTTAAAAAGGGGCATAACTCTGCCAAAATGAAAGTCAAGAGTTATTGGAAATGCATAACAATATTCCTTGAGGTAAGATGAAGCTGTATATAAAGTTTTATGAACTTAGGTCAAACACTTAATGTCAAGGTCAGGTTGCAAATTGAAGCAAGACAAAAATGGATGACAGACGATGGAAGACAGCCGACGGACAAAGCGATCCCTGTGTGTCTGCCATGCTATGCAGGCGACACAAAAAGTATCTGAGTAACTCACAGGCTTATCTGGGTTTGCAATGGGTGCAAAGGCTATTATAGTCGTGCTTTGCAGGTTTTATAAGAAGTTTTTTTTGTGCCAACTAGAACGCATATAAAAACAAGAGGCCCAAGAGGGCCTGTGGACGCTCTACTGGCTAACATGGCTCTTATAACATCAATGAAGCGAGTGACTGCCATTTACGTTTTTTTGAAAGTTTCGGGCAAAAAACAGCTTTTTAACTAAATCAAGGGCCATAATTAAAAATCTGGTAAAGTTTGGTAAAGATCAGATGAAAAATGAAGGCTATACCGTATTGAGGCAAAATATAGCATTTTTAAATAAATCAAGAGCCACAACTCCTCTGTTACTGGTCCAACTGGAGCTAAAAAAAAAATATATAGATACATATAAAAAGGAATAATTTCCAAAAAAAATTTAAAAAAAAATGAAAAAAAGAGAAGAAATAATTTAAAAAAAAAAAATAAAAAAAAAAAATAAAAAAAAATAATAAAAAAAAAAATTATAATTAAAATAAAATTTAAAATAATATAAAAAAGACAGTCGTAAAAGCTGGTAAAGTTTGGCAAAGATCAGATGCAAAATGAAGGCCCTTTCGTACGACGAGGCAAATTATAGCATTTTTAACAAAATAAAGGGTCATAACTCCGCTGTTACTGGGCCGATCTGGTTGTTTTTCGTACCTGATCAAGCTTTCATAGACATTAACAATCTGATGAAGTTTGGTAAAGATCGGATGAAAAATGAAGGCCTTATCCACTTAACGAGACAAAATATATCATTTTGAAGTAAATCAAGGGCCATAAATCCGATGTAACTGGTCCGATATGGCTGGTTTTCAAACTTGTTCGAGCTTTCATTGATATTAACAATCTGATCAAGTTTGGTAAAGATCGGATGAACAATAAAGCCCCTATCGTCTTAACTAGGCAAAATATAGCATTTTTAACTAAATCAAGGGCCATAACTTCGCTGTTAATGGTCCGATATGGCTGTTTTTCAAACTTGTTCGAGCTTTCAATGACATTAACAATCTGATAAAGATTAGTAAAGATCGGATGAACAACGAAGCCCCTATCGTCTTAACGATGCAAAAAATAGCATTTTTAACTAAATCAAGAACGCATATAAAAACAAGAGGCCCGAGGACGATCTACTCCGCTGTTATTAGTCCGATATGGCTGTTTTTCGAACTTGTCCGAGCTTTCATTGATATTAACAATGTGGTAAAGTTTGGTAAAGATAGGATGAAAAACGAAGGCCCTATTGTCTTAACGAGGCAAAATATAGCAATATAGCATTTTTAACTAAATCAAGGACCATAACTCCGTTGTTACTGGTTCGATCTGGCTGGTTTTCGAACTTGTCCGAGCTTTCATTGATATTAACGATGTGGTAAAGTTTGGTAAAGATAGGATGAAAAAAGAAGGCCCTATCGTCTTAACGAGGCAAAATTTAGCAATATAGCATTTTTAACTAAATCAAGGGCCATAACTCTGCTGTTACTTGTCCGATCTGGCTGGTTTTTGAACTCATCCGAGCTTTCATTGATATTAACAACCTGTTAAAGTTTGGTAAAGATCGGATGAAAAATGAAGGCCCTATCGTCTTAACGAGACAAAAGTTAACAACGGACGGACGACGGACGGACGACGGACAGACGACGGACGGACGGACGACGGACAACTCGGCATCCCATAAAAAAGGGCAATTAGCTCTTTTTGTTCCAGGTTCATTGCCACTGTATTGATTATTCTTGTCTAAGCCCATTTTGTTTATTTAGTCTTTGGTAAATATCCATTCAAACATGATGCCTAGTTTCAAGGTCATAGAAGGGTTTCATCAGCAAAAGGTGAGGTAAACATCCAATGTAACTGAGACAAACATATTCAATTCAAGTATTATTAACATTTCATTTATACATACAATAACACTTTATTGATAGAATCAATGGATGCTCCTCGAATAAAGGTACACATGTGAAATACAACTGGATGAAAATGTAGAAGGAATTGAGCAGACAAGCTTTACATTTGCAAAAGTTCCAAGTTCCATAACTCCGCCAAAATTATTCAACTTGAATGTCCTGACGATATACGCTATTAGACATCATACTGATACTCCCTATGAAGTTTCAAATCATTCAACAAATCATTCAACTGGAAGATCGAGGAGGAGGATTTGACCGCAAAAGACCTGACAAGAAAGCGGGACATTCGGACATAAGACTGACAAACTAACAAGAGCATAATAAGTTTGTGATATGACTGCGAAACTATAAATACTATATATAAATAAAACTAGAACTATCACTGATGAATACCCCCGCTTCAAAGGGCCATGATTCTGCAATAAATTAGGCAATCAACGTGACGGAACCAAAATGTTGTGCGCGGGGTTGTTACGGACAGCATGATTTCTGTATAGCCCCCACTTCACTTTGTGAAAGCGGGCATATAAAAATGAGATAAAATAGCTTTTTATTGAGCCCTATGGAAGAGAATATCAAACATTAAACAGAACATCTTTCAATTTTTCAAACACACTAGATCCAAGAAGGATGCACAAATGACAAGAGTTATTTTAAATATACTGTGCAAATGTTTTACTGTACAGTGCTATAAAAGACAAGAATTACCTAAGCTAGCTAAATGTTGTCTGTTTTTACAGCACTCAATGCTATTTTCTCCGATTTGGATAGGTTATTGACACGAGTTCTCAAAGGACAAAAAGTCATTCTCTACTTTTTAATGAAAGTTTCTTATTCCTTAGATTCCATTTATAGCACCATAAAATGATAATTTTCCATAATATATACTGACAGAATGTCACAGGCGGTGAAATACCAGCATGACCAGACAATATCCAGCAGATATCGAGGGTTCAGTGCAAAATGATTGTATCTCCTTCTTTATTCATATGTAGTTACAATAGTTTTGCAGTGACCCCTCGATATGTTTGTTTGTTTGTTAGTATGGTGTTTTACGTCATTTTCAACACATGTAAGGTTATGTATATACGACGCATAATTTTTTTGTGGTGGAGGCAGACCACCCACTTTTCCTTTGTAGACCCATTACTGTATACCTGCCATCCATAAGAATCGACACTTCCTCACTTACATGTCGAGCTCCCAGATGGATTCGAACCTGCAGCGGTGATTGGTGAGATGGATTACAACCTAACGCAGTTAACCCCTTGGCCACAAAAACGCTTTTAGCCAGATATGTCATAACAGGCTGAGTTGTTCATTCTACAACGCCCTATGAAAATGTTTGTGGTCTCACCAACATCTCGTATATCAGAGCTGATTCATTTTTGAGTATTTTATTCATACATTTTTTACAAAAAAAAATCAGATCTTTTAGTATGAACTGACTACAAATACTCTGAACTTTTAAAAATCATGAGTATTATATGTGTATTTATTGTCCTGTGGAACAGTTTATTCCATAGTTACATGATGAAAATTGTTCCAAATGTGTGTCTAATATTGAGGTCACACAGTGTTTCTTTTTTGTTTTACTTAACTTCCACGGCATCAGAATAGTTTGTTTTTTGCAAAATGTATTAAATAACAGCCATATTGAAAGCATGAACTACTAACATGAAGAAATTGTTCACTCTGAACGAGTTCCTTGTTACTCATTCATTTTGAATCTAATGAGTAACTAAATAGAGATTATTTAACTGCTGGATCGATTATATGGAAAACCTTCACGAGTGGTAGACGTGTGGTACTTTTCACGAACGAGCACACGCGAGTGAGTGAAAATACAAAGCACGCCTACCATCAAGTGAAGATTACCCAATAATCGATCCCAGCAGTTAAATAACCTATTTATTACATTTTAAATTACGTTTTTCAAACAAATATTTGCTTTATTGAACATTTCGGCGGATGATGTCGACGTCAGCAACACTTTGTTGACGTCGCGCCTCAACGTCGCAACGTTAGTTATTATTGTGTTCTGAGTTAGCAACGTTAGTTATTATTGTGTTCTGAGTTAGTTATTAATATTTAGCGATTATGAATATTCTTGCACTGAGAAATCCCGATCTTTCAAACATAGAAATGTAATAAATACTCATTGCGTTCAATTATCTACAGCTCTGTAATATATGAATTACAATTTCTAGCATACCATAAGACTTCAACGCACTTATTCTTTGAAGAAAAAAAAATTAAAAAATATGTGGAGTCTCAAAAATTACATATTAAGAAAAAGGAAAAATGCAACAATTATCAGATTATCTGTTAACTAATGCGACAAATAATTAAAATTATGTGGAGTCTTAAGTAAAATAAGTGGAGTTTAACCTTATGAAGTTTTATAATTATATAATTAGGTGAGCGTATATAGAGTTTAATTAACATTGTTGAAGTGATACGGGAAATAATTCCCGAGTGAGAAATATTCTTGCGATATAGAAACTTGTGCGGTCTATATCGCAAGAATAATTCTCACGAGTGAATTATTTTCCGTATCACGAAAAAAATGTTAATTAAACTATATAATATATATTCTGTGATGAATTTCTTTCCAATCGTCTGTTGACACAAGTATTCCTTCTTCTGTCACTCCTTTGGCGACAGCGTGGAGTAATATCATGAGGTCAATTCGTGACGTAATATCGTGACGTCTATCGTTTAGTTCATAACATTTGGCTACTGTGCTATCTTGCGCACTAGGCGAGATAGCACAGTAGAGGAAGGGATATGTTATAGATTTTCTCAAACTGGGAAATTTCTATAATTCATCACAGAATATATAATATATGGTTTTCATTACTCTACTGAAAATATAAGTGGGATCCCACAGGGATTTCCAGGGTTAAAGGTTAACCTTGTGCATAGCACTTATTTATATGACTGCACAGATTTCCCTTGTAAATAAGGGGTCATTCTTAACAATGAAGCAACTCCACATGACATCCTGGTATACATGTGGCAGGTGACACTAAAATAAATATTTAACCAAAAATGCCTACAGCCAAATCTTTCACAACAGTTCAGTTACCCTGAGTTGAAGTTTTCACAATAAGTTTTTTTCCTAATTATTTTTCTCAAGTCAGCAGGCACAGATTCAGAGGTGGGCACACCTGGTGCATGCACTCACTAAAATCTGAGAAGTTGTGACAATTCATGTTAAATTTTTATTTTTTGTGTTTTAAAAGCTGAGACCTTAAATATATTGCACACTACCCTTGCATCCGCCCCTACAGTCATTGCCCCTTCAATCAATGGTACAACCAGCCAGAATGTAAACACTTTAGAAATCTTATTCTTTATCTTGATAATGGTGTTTTTACTTTCTGAAAACTGAAAAATGTGTTTTTCCCTAAGATAAGTTGGTGTCAGAAATATCAGATAAGGTGTCCAGTTTTCTGACAACCTGTAATTCACTGGAAATTATTTAGCAGATAAAACATCACATTCTACACCTGTCTACAAAACTGTCTACCTGATTCCCATTGATTGACTGGTGCTGACTATGGTCTTGTCAAAATAAACACACTTACTCATGTTGTTGTTTTGCAGAATGATAATGATGTCTAGCATCCTATTAATTATATGGGAAAAATGTTTACCTTCATTTTGCATGAACCATATAATCATTAATAAATGCCCCTGACCCTAATAAATGCAACCCCCCCCCCCCCCCCCCCACCCCCAATCCCCCACTATTTTTTCAATTTTCTTTTTTTTAAACTTACCAACAGATGCAAGTTAATCTGCTTCATTCACAATGTAACACATAACATCACTAGAAAACATACAATCTGATGCATTAATTGATTGATTGATTGATTGATTGATTGATTGATTGATTGATTGATTGATTGATTGATTGACTTTCTTTTTCTTTGTGATTTTTTTTTAAAATAATGTCTGATTTAAAAGCTAAATTTTTGGTCTCAAATAAACGCCCCCCTTTTCAAAAATGTTACATCCCAGGGGTGTTTATTAGGGATTATACTGTATTTACCCTTTTCACCCACATACACCACTTAAGTAAAACCCAATGAAAAGAATGGTACATACCAATTTCACATAAATAAAACTCAACCAATAGAAGAGTACACACCATTTTCACATAAATAAAACTCAACCAATAGAAGAGTACAGACCATTTTCACATAAGTAAAACTCTACCAATAGAAGAGTACAGACCATTTTCACATAAGTAAAACTCAACCAATAGAAGAGTACAGACCATTTTCACATAAGTAAAACTCAACCAATAGAAGAGTACAGACCATTTTCACATAAGTAAAACTCAACCAATAGAAGAGTACAGACCATTTTCACATAAATAAAACTCAACCAATAGAAGAGTACAGACCATTTACAAATAAGTAAAACTCAACCAATAGAAGAGTACAGACCATGTTCACCCATATTAACCAAAACTCAACCAATAAAAGAGTACAGACAATATCACCTATATTAACCAAAACCCACCAAATAAAAGAGTGCTTTCGATTTTTTACATTCAGGGATGAAAAGGTTAAGGATGCCTCTTTCAGCCTGCATGTAAATGACTGCTTAAATGCAACACATTCGAGTTATGGAACTTGTGCCTCTGTCCGTTATGACACAATGTGCAAAATTAAGTAATCAATGTTGATTTGGAAACATTTTTACACAAAATTTTAAACATAAACGTTGACACCGTCGCTGTCACGGCCACCACAAAGTCATACATCTGTCTGGCCACTTTTTTCAAAGGCGAAACAAAAATAACTAAATTAAAACCTGAAAAGACAATGTTGATTTTTTTAAAAACTCATAGCCTTACAATAGTTTTTTTCAACTTCAATGAAGTTATTTTCACAGCCTGAAAAGGTCCAGTGTTTTTTGTTGGTCCCATCAAAGGGGGCAATTCGCCTCGTAAACCTAAAATTGGGGAAAAACATATTTTGTTTTATATTTTTTAAAAGTCTCTCATTTAATACTGAATTTACATCCAGAACATGTTTAATGGACATGTTATGGGTGTCAACTAAGAAACAAGATTTAAAAGTAAAAAAACAACAAAAAAACAATTCACTCAGACGATTTTTTTCTCAAAAAAGGGGAAAAAATATACTTTTTGGCAGGGCCCCAAATATGACCAAAAAAATCACTGAGGCTTATGCGGACATGCAATAATAATAGAATAAATTAAAGCTATTTCAGATTACGTAATTAAATACGTAGCAGTATATTTTTGTCACTCAGTAATTACATGCTGGGCACTCAACACTTGGCTGAACATACTGGGAAACATACAAGCACGGGTCAGGTGACAGAACGGGAATTCCTCTTACATGTATGACCATGACTAACCAAGTATAGCCCATTTCACCGACAATTTTAATAACGAGCTATCTCTTGAGTAGCCAAATAGGTCGACCAATCAAACGCTGGTAGGCAAATTAAATATTCATTTAAGCTGTGTCCAACGTGAATTAAAAACAATACAAAAATGTATATAACTTCAACACATGAAAGATATATTTTATTAATATGTTTGGTAGTGTAGAAAAACAAAATTAGAGCATGTTTGTTGATACAATACAATTCAATAACGGGATTGTCAGAAAAAAATGAATATTTATATCGTAAACCGGTTCCAATTTATGCGCACATGGTACAAAGTAAATAATTCAACACGTGTTCGTATAGCCTTGAAATTCGACCTAGTTTCCAAGGAATGAGTCAATATGGTTTCTGTTACTAAGAATATCACCAATGATTGCTGTGTTTTAGCGAAAGAATATGCATATTTTAACTCAATATATAAACACTGAAACTGGTTAGCTTGTGATTGTTGATACTTCTTTGACTACCAGCATCTGATAAGTTCCAAGTTCCATAACTCGATATATACTATATATAAATAAAACTAGAACTATCACTGATGAATACCCCCGCTTCAAAGGGCCATGATTCTGCAATAAATTAGGCAATCAACGTGACGGAACCAAAATGTTGTGCGCAGGGTTGTTACGGACAGCATGATTTCTGTATAGCCCCCACTTCACTTTGTGAAAGCGGGCATATAAAAATGAGATAAAATAGCTTTTTATTGAGCCCTATGGAAGAGAATATCAAACATTAAACAGAACATCTTTCAATTTTTCAAACACACTAGATCCAAGAAGGATGCACAAATGACAGGAGTAATTTTAAATATACTGTGCAAATGTTTTACTGTACAGTGCTATAAAAGACAAGAATTACCTAAGCTAGCTAAATGTTGTCTGTTTTTACAGCACTCAATGCTATTTTCTCTGATTTGATAGGTTATTGCCACGAGTTCTCAAAGGACAAAAAGTCATTCTCTACTTTTTAATGAAAGTTTCTTATTCCTCTGATTCCATTTATAGCACCATGAAATGATAATTTTCCATAATATATACTGACAGAATGTCAAAGGCGGTGAAATACCAGCATGACCAGACAAGATCCAGCAGATATCGAGGGTTCAGTGCAAAATGATTGTATCTCCTTCTTTATTCATATGTAGTTACAATAGTTTTGCACTGACCCCTCGATATGTTTGTTTGTTTGTTAGTATGGTGTTTTACGTCATTTTCAACACATGTAAGGTTATGTATATATGACGCATAATTTTTTTGTGGTGGAGGCAGCCCACCCACTTTTCCTTTGTAGACCCATTACTGTATACCTGCCATCCATAAGAATCGACACTTCCTCACTTACATGTCGAGCTCCCAGATGGATTTGAACCTGCAGCGGTGATTGGTGAGATGGATTACAACCTAACGCAGTTAACCCCTTGGCCACAAAAACGCTTTTAGCCAGATATGTCATAACAGGCTGAGTTGTACGTTCTACAACGGCCTATGAAAATGTTTGTGGTCTCACCAACATCTCGTATATCAGAGCTGATTCATTTTTGAGTATTTTATTCATACATTTTTTACAAAAAAAACTCAGAACTTTTAGTATGAACTGACTACATATACTCTGAACTTTTAAAAATCATTAGTATTATATGTGTATTTATTGTCCTGTGGAACAGTTTATTCCATAATTACATGATGAAAATTGTTCCAAATGTGTGTCTAATATTGAGGTCACACAGTGTTTCTTTTTTGTTTTTACTTAACTTCCACGGCATCAGAATAGTTGTTTTTTTAAATGTATTAAATAACAGCCATATTGAAAGCATGAACTACTAACATGAAGAAATTGTTCACTCTGAATGAGTTCCTTGTTACTCATTAATTGAAGTTCTTGAAGTCATGCGACTTTGCGCCATGTGGCTGAAATTCCGAACATTGTACGGGGATTTCCGAAGTACTGGTAAAATGGGCTATAAGAC